>JBBPBX010025209.1:0-39075 GCA_038048925.1 Garcialebias charrua | reverse complement strand
CAGCTGCCATGGCGTCCCCACCAGCAGTGAGATCACCTCTGGGAACCATGTTTTCTGAGGCCACCTAGGGGCAATCAGTATTAGGGAGAGAGCTTCCCTGCATACCCATTCCAGTGTCACCTGAATCAGGGGGACAGGTGGAAATGCGTAATACAGCCTCCACGTTGGCCAGCTGAACATCAGAGCATCTGTCCCCAGAGGTGCATCTGTCTCCCTTATCAAGTGATACAGGGCGCAGTACGTATTGTTGCTGCAGGCGAACAGATCTACGGTGGCCCTCCCATATCGTGCCCAGATCTGGTCCACGATTCGCTGGTTCAGCCGTCACTCCGAGGGGAGTGTGGTCCTGTTGTCTGATTTTATCAGGACATGTTGTGCAACCAGTCCCTTCCTGTGAAAGTGTTTCAGAGACAAAAGCATTGCTCTGAGTTCCAAGAAGTTTATGTGGAGCTTTGCCTCCTGCTGGTTCCAGACCCCTTGGGTGTACTGGTTTCTGCAGAGACCTCCCCACCCAGTTTTTGATGCGTCCGTGGTGACCAGGACACGTGACAACACCCTCCCCAATGTGACGCTCTTGCTGAACACTGTGGGGGTCTTCCATGGCTCTAGGGCCTTCATGCACTCTGGGCCAATCAGTATCCCCCTCGTTAGCTGGAGGGGTGGGGGGTGGGTGGGCAGGTTGCAGTTGTTTGTTGATCCATATCTGTAGAGGAAGCATTCCTAATAAGGCTAGTTGCATGCAGACAATAGCTACTGCGAACAGGCCCAAGAGACGTTGGCATAGCTTGAGGGGCACCCTCTGGCCTAGCTGAAAACGTGCTAGGCAGAGGTAGAGGGATGAAACCCATGCCTCAGAGCCTTGCCCTGTACAGTATGGAGTTGAGCTGTACTCCCAGAAATACGGTAATCTGGGATGGGGTCAAATTGTTTTTTTTGCTAGGTTTATAACAAAACTCAGAGCTTCCAGATGAGACATCACCCTCTCTGTGTGCTACTATGCCTGGACCCTGTTGTGTCCACGTATGAGCAGATCGTCCAGATAATTCAGAACTCTGATCCCTTGACCCCCTCAGCGGGGCCAGGGCCGCGTCTAGGCATTTTGTGAATGACCGAGTGCGGATTTCAAGCCAAAAGGCATTGCCAAAAACTCGAACGCCCTGGAAGGCAAAGCGTAGTTATTTTCTGTGGCAGGGTAGGATGCTCACGTGGAAAAAAAGCATCTTTCAGATCAACTGTACATAAATAATCCCTCTGTTGGACCGAGTGAATTACTTGTCTGAGTGTCAACATCCTAAATTTGTATGTTTTTATTCTTCTGTTCAGACCCCTGAGGTCTAAAATGGGCCGTAAGCCCTGATCCCATTTTGGGACCAGGAAGTAATTGCT
Organism: Garcialebias charrua; assembly: GCA_038048925.1. Lineage (NCBI taxonomy): Eukaryota > Metazoa > Chordata > Actinopteri > Cyprinodontiformes > Rivulidae > Garcialebias > Garcialebias charrua. The sequence continues at coordinate 37,689 of JBBPBX010025209.1, read as the reverse complement.
GTAATGGTCCTTTTTTACATTGTGAGCAGGGACCAGCTTGATCACTCCTTTCTGCATCATGTTTGAGATCTCGTCTCTTAAGACATGAGCACGGTCTGGGCTTATGGAAGACGACAGCATCCCCGTGAAAGGAGGTGGCCGCTTGTGGAACTGTAGCCGGAGGCCAAGGGTGACAGTGGACGTGATCCACGTGCTTGGTTTGCAAGCTTCCCAGGCGCCCTCGTGTACGCTTAGTCTGGAAGGCATGTGTATTCTGTGAAGTTTGTGTGTCAAGGGGATGGGAAGGGGTGAATGGCCCCCTCTCGGTCACCCTTTGGCGGATTTCCCTGTCCCTCCGTGGTCACCTGAATGTCTGTCTGGTGTTGACAGACCTCTGGCTGCCAGCGGGGGCTCATTTTCTGCCCCGACTATTTGTGTCTCATGAGGGTTAAGGTGGCCATGTGTGAATGCTGCCCTCCCACTTTATCTGACACGTTTACATAAAAAAGGTGCTGTTTTTTTTTTTGAGTCGACACACAGGACATTATGTACTTTTGAGACTTTATTGCTGTGCTTGAAAGAACATGTCTTTATTACACCAACATTTGAGGGATGTTTTGTGCACACATAATTCCCACCAGATAAACGTGCGGCTTTTTACACATAAATTCTGGCTTAAAAAGTTCAGTCTCTTCTTTGTCCAAATGGGTGAGAGTACCTAAAAAATAGCGAGGCGGCTCTGCATTAGGCCGACTTCTGCTTTCGGTCCCTTGTTCGTTGAGGAAGACCTCGGTGGGCCTGCCTGTCATGGGACAAATCTGTGCCATGCCCAGGCTTGGCCAACCTGGGGAGGTCCTGCAGCGGACTTCAGCCGTTGCTCTCCATTGAGCGTCGGTCGTTTCTGTGGGGGGTGCGTGTGACCGAGTGGTGGAGAGGCTGTACGGCCCTGTATCCACTAGCATCTCTGGGTTGCACAAATTGCTTTCTGGGCATCCTCTCACCCAAGTCCTCGGCCTGTTTCCTTCTCTGTTCCAGCCTGCTCTGGATTCTCTCGAGAGCACCGCCGAAAAGCCCCGTGGGCTTGATGGGATGATGGAGGAACTGGTTCCGTTGGGCCTCTGGCACGTCTGACAGCATTAGACACAGGTGGCGCTGAGCAAGTACAATCTCGGCCATACTTCGCCCTTGAGCGATAGCAACTGTCCCCATGAGGCGAGAGCAAAATCTGTCGCCTTGCGGGCTTTCTCCAGGACATCGGCTGCTTTCTTTTTGTTGGAGGTCTGCTGGAGCTCCTGAAGCTTTTCCGCCAAGTAGGCCTACATCATGGCTGAAGCGTTCATGGCGCGGACCGCAAGGCCTTGTGCTCTGTAAAATTTTTCGAGCTGGGAGGCCGACACGCAGCAGGCCTTGTTAGGCAGAGTTGGTTTGGAGCCCAAAGTTCTGGGGGCTAAATGTGCCGCCAACGTATCCTCCATCTGGGGAATGTTGGCCATGCCAGTTACCTCCATTCCGGCAACATCCAGGAACTGGGAGAGGGGCAAAGTCAGTGGAGCCCTAGGTTCAGCCCAGATGCCAGTCAGCTCTGTCTGGATGTCGGGAAAAATAGGCATCCTGTGCCTTGTGGCCGACTGTTTCTTGGCGAAGAAGAAATTGCCCGCCAACCTCGTTACCTGTTGTCGAGGTGGGGGCTCTGGTCAAGTTATCCGTAACGTGTCCACTGCTCGGCGACACAGCTTGAAGAGAGCGGGGACAGACACATCAGTCTCTGGTTGACCTGTCGCGGGGATCTGGGAGAAGTCCTTGTCTTCTCCTTCGTCCTCGTTGTCGGCTTCGTTGTCAGTTAGCTCGCCCGAGACTGTTAGCGAGAGCTCATCTTCTCGCAACAAGTTCCTCGTGTCGAACTCGTTGGTGGAGTCCCCGAGCGGGGCCACAACGTCCATGCTTCCTCCCCAGTCGGCTTGACCACTGTCCTCCAAGTCCACAGCCTCGAGCTCCGCCGTGGGAGTGAAGGCTTCATCGAGGAGCAATTCCCGTGCCGTGGTGGAGCCGCCCATGGCTTTGACCACAAAGCCCATGCGTCTCCGTCTCTCTGCTTCACGTAGCAGTCCGCAGTGAAGGCAGGACTCGGGGGAGTCCAAAGCTGTTTTTGCGTGTAGCATCCCTAAGCAGACGGGACAGGCCTCGTGGGTGTCTATCACTGAGAGGGAATAACCACATCTGCTGGGGCAGGTTCGGTAGCCTGCCCGCTGGCCTACTGTTTTTGTTAGAGTTCTTCGACTTCCTCTTGCTCTTCTCCGAAGCCATGGCTGAGAAGAGGCGTCGAGTTGTAGCTAGTAAGCCATCCGCTAACCATTGCGAAGACGTCCTCACGTCGAGCTGCTCTTGGTAGCTAGCCGCAACTGTTAGCTACGCTGTTAGCGTGGCACAGCTGGCGTCTCATAGCTGAGCTGCGAAAGAGCAGAAGAAGAAAACTCAAAGTTAAGTTCATGATACTGGGTTAGCCTCAGCTAATCCCAGTGTTCACAGGAAAGTTTCTCTGTAACGCTCAGGGCAGGGAGTGAGCTCACCTCCAGTCGAGCGATCCAGTCACAGAGAGTCCTGCGAAGCTCAGATGTGAAGCGAGGTGAAGGGCAAAAGAGAATGAAGGTGGGGCATCAGCCCCTTTTATGCAAAGAGGGCGGGGCCTCATTGCTGACGCTGACGCCCACCTGCCTTTAGAAAAGGCGTGATTGTATTACTTCAGGTGAACCGCGCTGCGGCGCAATTCCCATAGTCAATGTGTTGCACTGAGTGTACTGACTGATAAGTGAACTAACCCCGTGTGAAAAGGGCTTAAGAGTTAACTCCAAAATGTCTGAGGAAAATCTAGTAAGGTCTATGAGCGTTCAAGGCATATTAGGGATGAGACTCATTTAATACCACAACAAATTCAATCTCAATATCTGTGATTCTGACTAATGCCATGGATTGATCAGGTTGATTTGCTGCAGTGGCCATATTGAATTGGGTTGACTCCAAAAGTTATTTGATTGTAGAGTTAGATTTAAAAAAAATATCTGATATTTTTTTAATTAAAATTCAGCCAGTGGTTCATGAGCTATTTTGTTAACAGACACAAAGATAAAAGCATTTACCTTATTTGTTGTTCTTCATGGTGGTGGATGATAATCCACACCCGGTCCCTCTTTTTGCCTCTTCAGTGAGCAGCAAGCTGCTGCCAAGCTAACTGGTTGTAAAGTGAACTTCCATTAGGTTCCCAATTATAGGTGCTTTCATTAAAAAATGCCCACAGAAGTCAAATGAAATACAAATATGAGCTTTAATAGTAACCTTTAGCCACAGCATTCCTATTAGTGCCACATGGTCCCTTTTCTATTCCAGCAGAATATCACTTAAGGCAACAACCAAATGTTCCCAGTCATTAAAAATAAATTCATCACTATTTGAAAGTGCAGCAAGATTATCCCAGGTGAGGAGTTTAAGCAGATCCACATCCCTGTTCAGGTCCTTAACAGAGCCTGTCACAGCAGGATAATGATCCTCCAAGTTCACAGCATAAAATGCACATGGGCGTGCTGACATAGACAGCCTCGTTAAAAACCATTTGAATATCAATACCATATTATGTGTATTTTCTGCATGCAGCTGAGTATGTATAATGTCATACATAAAACCATTTAGTAGAGAATCGTTTAGCATAAAATCCTTTAGCAGAGTATGAAGCAGGTTTTTATCACTCACCATAAAAGATGGGTCTGTCTGTTGGCAAAATATCTCATGAAACAGTGGACAAATCTTAAGAAGACTCTCCAATGATCAATGACTGTACATCTTCAAATAATTAATGCTTTAGAGTCGCCCAATTCAAGATAGCTGCCACAACTAACTGAAAAATGGCTGTAACTAAAATTTTACTGATATGGAGCAAAAATGACATGGCTGCAGCTGGAAGTGTAGAGAGGTAGCCCCAATGCATGCTCACTTTAACAGATTGTGCACGATGTGAATTCAAATGTTTAGCATCAAAGCGCGCAGGTTACCCTGGTTCAAATCCCAGTCCGTGAACCTTTCTGGGTGGAGAAGAAAGTTCATGCTCAATAATCCAGGTACAAAATCCAATACTGTAATTCTCAGTCGGGTCATCTGGACAGTTTCTTTTTTCTGGGTGGAGTGTACATGTTCTCTTTGTGCTGCATGGGTTTTCTCCGGGAACTCCGGTTTCCTCACATAGACCAAAAACATGCATGTTATTGTCCCTAGGTGTGAGTGAGAGAGTGAATGGTTGTTTGTCTTGTTTGTCTCTATGTGTCTCTGTGATAGACTGGAGACCTGTCTATGTGACCACTACGGTGGCCGAGGGGTGCAAACGCGCAGCAAAAACAGAACAGCACGCTGCAAAAAGAAAACAGCGTTCCAAAAGTTGAAACACACATCAAAATGAAAACAACAGCGTTCCAAAAGTTGAAACACGCATCAAAATGAAAACAACAGCGTTCCAAAAGTTGAAACACGCATCAAAATGAAAACAACAGCGTTCCAAAAGTTGAAACACGCATCAAAATGAAAACAACAGCGTTCCAAAAGTTGAAACACGCATCAAAATGAAAACAGCGCTCCAACAGATGAGGCGCACTGCAAAAGATAAGTCGCGCTCCCAAAAGGGGACGACCTGCAAATACAGAACGAGCTGCAAATAGAAAAGCCACAACGGAAGTGCTCCAGACCACTAGGGGCAGTCGAACAAAGAACAAATCATAAAGCATATTATACTTTTCGGAATGGCACTAGTTATTTGTGTATTTTAACTCCCACAGTCCAAAAACATGCATGTTAGGCTGATTGGTAACTCTAAATTGACCCTGGATGTGAGTGAAACAGGTCCCTCTTGTAAATGAGTCCCCGTGGCTCAACGAGGCTAGCCTGTGTAAATAAAGGTTGAATGAATGAATGAAAAAAACAAATATTTTACACTACATCGGAACTGTCACGTTGTATCTGTTTTAATAGTGTGCGGAGGAGGATTGATACATGGATGCCAAGTTGGGTCAATGGTTAAAGAGATTGCCTTGAATGTGGGAGACCCTGGTTCAAATCCCAGTCTTGGAAATTTTGTGGTGATAATTTCTTTTTTTTTTTAAAGCCTTTTGTTTTGGATAGATCGGGTGAAATAGATAAATACATCTACATGTTTATTCTTTGTTGTTGCTTGGTTCGATCTATCCAAAACAAAAGGCTTAAAAAAAAAAAAGTAATAACAGAAAATATTCGAGACCAGGATTTGAACCAGGGTCTCCCACATTCAAGGCAAGCTCTTTAACCATTCACCGAACCTGGAACCCATGTGTTGCTCCTCCTCCGCACACTATTAAAATATAACGTGACAGTTCCGATGTAGTGTAAAATATTCTTAAAATAAATAAGTTTTAAAATACACAAATAACTAGTGCCATTCCGAAAAGTATAATATGCTTTATGATTTGTTCTTTGTTCGACTGCCCCTAGTGGTCTGGAGCACTTCCGTTGTGGCTTTTCTATTTGCAGCTCGTTCTGTATTTGCATGTCGTCCCCTTTTGGGAGCGCGACTTATCTTTTGCAGTGCGCCTCATCTTTTGGAACGCTGTTGTTTTCATTTTGATGCGTGTTTCAACTTTTGGAACGCTGTTGTTTTCATTTTGATGCGTGTTTCAACTTTTGGAACGCTGTTGTTTTCATTTTTATGTGTGTTTCAACTTTTGGAACGCTGTTTTCTTTTTGCAGCGTGCTGTTCTGTTTTTGCTGCGCGTTTGCACCCCTCGGCCACCGTAGACCACCGTCTCTCGCACAGTGACTGCTAGACATTGGGACTAGTGATCCATGCGACACAACAAAGAAGAAGAGAGTAAAGACAATTGATGGATGGTTGGCATTAACTGTTGGAAGACGCTGGTGAAGATTCTCAGTCGTCCAGGACATGATAAAATCAAAAAAGGCGTTCAATACAGGATCAACTGGACTTTATTTGTTGCAGAAAACGTTTCGACTTCTGTCCAGAAGTCTTTTTCAATTCTGAATAACTGTTGGAAGACCCTATCACTTTGTTAGCAAAATATGCCATGGACCATTGGATGGCACAATAAATCTACAACTGATTAACCTTTGGAGAAGGCTTGATTCACGATGTCCACCACAGCTAATCAAACTTAATAAACTGAAAAAAGCCTATAACTTTAAGTTTTGCAAGTACACAAGTCAAATTTAATGTGGTAGTAACTAAAATGTCAGTTTGGCTGTTTTTGAGGTTTGTTTGAGTGTTCCCTTTCAGTCTGGTCTCTCGGTGCAACATACTTGCTATGGGAATTGCGCCCCCGCGCGATTACCTGAAGGAATATACTCACGCCTTTACGGCTAGGGCGTCAACGCCCTACCCTCTGGGTACTTAAGCGGCTGACGCCCCTCCATCTTTCTCTTTTTTGCCCTTCACCTCGCTAAACCTGAACTACCTCTTCGCGGGACTTCTCTGTTGCTTCATTGCTCAACTTGAGGTGAGCTTGCTCCCTGCACAGAGCGTACAGAGAATTATTCCTGCGTATTGCTGGACTAGCGAAAGCTAGTCCGGCACATTTTCTCTTAACCCCGAAGTATTTTCTTCGTCTCTCTCTACAGATTGCTTCGCTCGACGGCGCAAACTACGCCTCAACAGCTAACTTGCTAACTCCTAGCGAGCTAGCCAGCGAAAGTGATGCGACGGCGGAGACATTTCAAGGAAAAAGAAAAAGGATTCTGGAAGGATTCACTCGCCTTATCTCGGACATGCCTCCGGAGAAAGGAAAGCGAGAGACAAGAGTTCCAAGAAAAACCAATGGGACTGCGAGCCCAACTTGGCGCGCCTGTCCCAGCGGATGCGGTTTCTCCCTCACGGCGACGGACATCCATGAGGCCTGTCCCATCTGCTTGGGAATGTTACAAGTAAAAACAGCGCTGGATGCGCCCGACTTTTGCCCACACTGCAACCTGATGCTGGATGCGATGCTACGGTACTGGGTTGACCTCGTCGCCAAAGCCATGAGCGCTTCAGCAGTACCAGCGGATGCGGATACCACAGAGCCTCTCACTCCCACGCCGGAGCTCAAGAACATGGCTCTGCACGACAGCACACGAGTCGAATGGGGTGACAGCCCTGATGTACTGGCTCCTATGGTGGACTTAACAGTCGAGTTCGACACTCGAGGCATGATGAACGAGGACGAGATCTCGATTTCAGCCTCGGGCGAATTTTCAACGGAGGACGCAGACGTCGAACTTGAGGATCAGGGAGAAGATCTCTCCCAGACCCCGGTACCTGTGCTCCCAGAAACCGATTTTTCCATCCCTGCTATGTTAGACCTGTGCCACAGAGCAACGGACGCGTTGCAAATCCCATGGCCCGAGCCTCCGCCTCGCCAATATTGTCACGAGGCTGGCAGGAAACTATTTCTACTCGAAGCAGCAGACCGCCACGAGGCAAAGGATGCCCGTGTTCCCGAACTTCCTCACAGAACTAACTCGTACCTGGGCTCAGCCAAGAGCCCCCATGCTCCTTACCCTCTCACAGTTCCTTGACATCGACGGGATGGATGAGATGAGAATAGCTAACGTGCCTCAAATTGAGGACACACTAGCGTCTCACCTAGCTCCTAAGTCATCCGGGACAAAACCAACTCTCCTTAGCAAGGCTTGTCGAGCTTCAGCGTCTCTACTCGAGAAGTGCTACAGAGCTCAGGAACTCGTGGCGCGTGCCATGAACACGTCCGCGTTGATGTAGGCTTACCTAGTTGAAAAACTGCAACAGTTGCAGGTAACGACGGACAAGCAGGCTGCCGCCGACTTGCTGGATGAAGCCCGCAGGGCAACAGACTTTGTGCTCCGCATGATGGGGACAGCTGCTGCTGCTCAAGGCAGAGGCATGGCGGAAGTGGTCATCGCGATTTGCAGCCTGTGGATGACTCTAACGGATCTCCCTGAGGGACAAAAGGTGCCTTTTCTCCATCACTCGATAGAGCCGACAGGAATATTTGGTAAAGCTTTGGAGCGAATTCAGACCAAGCTGGACCAAAGGAGCAGACAGGCCGAAGCTCTCCGAGTGGGCATTCCCTGGAGAAGCTTTACCCCCCCCAAGGGAGTCTGCTGGAGGCAAACCTGCGCAGCCTTGCCACCGCTCGGTAACGCGTGCCCCACAGCAGAAGCGGCCAGCATATGAGGAGGAGCCCCGGCAGAGACACTCCGTCGGGCCAACCTCGCACCGAGTACACATGGAGCAAAAACAGATTTGTTCCCCACCAAGCGGTCAGACACAGGGCCTCCTTGGCAAACCGGGACTCCAGACAGAAACGTGCCTGATGAACCAGGTCCACGTTCCCACATTACACGATCACCCGCCCACATGGTACTGGGAATGATCCCTTCATGTCCAGACTTTATTTGTCACACGGTACAAAAAGCTGGTAAATCTGTTGCATGCACAAATCATGCTATCCCTACTGTGAGTGACATAGAATCATGTACATTTGTGCACATAAGCACGAATAAAGCTCATAAAACAGCCCCTCTCTGTTTTATTGACTCAAAAAAACAAACAACAACAAACACAAATAACTTCAGCAGAACGGGTCCCTCTGGCCTACCAGCCATGATAAAGGGAGGGGGCTGTTTCCCCCCTCCCTCACGGCCCACGGGGTGTTAGCCTAATCAATAAGCCCTAGCAGGGTACCTCTAATTGGTCCGCAGTAAAGAGACACAGAGGCGTCTGCAAGCAGCCCCCAAACCCCTCACGGAGACAGGTGAGAAGGGTCACGTGCTCAAGATCCCGCTCCATTGTGAATAACGGGGCAGCTAATACACTAACCAGGCAAACATGTGACATGTCCGTACCTCAGGGAGGCACGCCAACAGATTCTAACGACGGGGGAAGGGGGGGGTAAGTCAGATGCCCAGAGGCAGCCACAAGCTTCATATCTTCACAGCAGCAATTATGTTCAAGCTGCTGTGCATGTAAACAAATCAGAGTTGAATCAGATCTCTCTTCCTGTTTTCGAAGGGGACTGGGCTCTCTATCACCAAATAATCTAAAGTCTGCCAAACTCAAAGAAGCATCTCCACGTTCTCACATTGCAACTGCCCCTTTATTATTAATGAGGGACACGCAATGTCCTAGCAGTGATCAGACAGCATGTGACCTTCCTCTGTGCTGGTTCAGTTCTGCTCTCAAACAAAATTCTACCAACGGGTGAAACACAGACCCCGGTCAGTTTGCCTGGTTCCGACGCTCTGTTAAAGCCAAGGACCAGTAAACTGGACCATTCCAGAAAACAGATTGGAGTCAGGAGATCTGCTCATTTACAAAACTCGCAGTCTCTCAGTCCTATGACCCCAAACTTTGAGGAGGAAAATAGACTTTCTGCTCCAATTCTGTCTAAAAAGGATGACAGTCTGCATCTGCCCTCGATCACCCTCGATCAGAGCAGCCTGGTAGCACATCGGCAAGGAGGCCCTCTTCCCAACTTGGTTGACCCCCAGGGGTTCACAGCCTCCAGGGACCTTGGAGGAGAACTGGATGTACCAATTGCTCTTCTTCAGGGCCAAACTATGTCACCAGAAGAGGCAGTCCCGCCGCTTAGGCCAGGAACTGTTAAAAATGTCAGCTTGTTGGCAGAAAAGAACAAGCTGATGGCATCAGGCCTGTTGGAAAATGTGGTAAAAACCATACAAAATGCCAGTGCTGTGTCAACACAGTCTCTATATGCACAGAAGTGGCGTATTTTTGAGGCTTGGTGCTCAGAAAGAAATATTATTTCTTACGCATGCGACTTGGCTCAGTTCCTGACCTTCCTTCAGGACTTACTGGAAAAAGATTGTTCTTACTCAATGATTAAAGTTTTCCTATCAGCTATTTCAGCCTGTCACGAAGGTTGGGGACACAGGACACCTGGAGCGTATCCAATCATAATAAGATTTATGAAAGTTGTGCTTCAGACTAAACAACCCAGTAGGATCCTGACCCCTGGTTGGAATCTTGGCCTAGTTATGGGGGCTCTCTGTGATCCTCCATTCGAGTCACTGAGCGAGGTTAAGATAGATTTGTTATCTTATAAAACCGCTTTACTCTTGGCACTTTGCTCGGCGAAACGCGTGGGTGACCTCCATGCAATTTCTGTACATCAAATGTGTACTAGATTCGCCCCTGACGGGTCAAAGATCACCTTAAGGTCTAATCCCGCATATACCCCTAAGGTCTTGACTTTGAATCACAGGAGTCTAGACTTTGATCTCTCCTCCTTCCCACCTACTCTTGTACTCACACAGGAACAGGAAAGGCTGAAGGTTCTCTGCCCCGTGAGAGCTTTACGCACTTACATGCAGAGAACAGCCGAATGGAGAAAAACAAATCAACTGTTCGTGTGCTTTGCAGGACCTGCTACCGGAAAGGCCCTATCAAAACGGTGTAGTGGTGCCGTGGTGTAGTGGTAATGGCAGTCGTCTCCCGATCGGAAAGTTGGCGGTTCGACTCCCGGGACCCGCACCATGTGTCGTTGTGTCCTTGGGCAAGACACTTAACCCTGAGTTGCTCCCGGTAGGACTGGAAAGCACCTTGCATGGTAGTCTGCCGCCACCGGTTTATGAATGTGTGTAGCATTCAATATATGTGTAGCACTTTGAGATTTTCAGTAATGAAAAGTGCGTTATAAATTGAATTAATTATTATTATTATTATAATTATTATTATTATTAAAACAACGCCTTTCACATTGGGTGACTGAGGCCATTAAAAGGGCGTACAGTAGCAACGGTCAACAGGTGCCCTCTGGAGTGCACGCTCACTCCACTCGGGGCTTGGTCACCTCCTGGTCATTGTTCAAGGGTGTACCAGTTGCAGACATTTGCGCTGCTGCGAACTGGAGCTCATTAAACACTTTTGCAAAGCATTACAGTTTGGATGTTACTGCGTGTGACGTCACTCAGGCTGTCCTTTCTAACACACAGTAGAAAGTAGCCTTGAGATGCCTGCTGGTCAAGGGCAGACGTTCACTCTAGCATGCATTTTACTGAGCATTTCAAGGGCGTGTATGAATTACGTTCCCATAGTCATATGTTGCACTGAGTGTACTGACTGATAAGGGAACTGAAGGTTATGCACCATAACTCATGTTCCCTGAAGGAAGGGAACGAGGTGCAACATATCTGCCCTTTTCAATGCTGAAAGCTCGGAGAAGTGCAATTTTGGAGAAAGATAGAGGGGCGTCAGTCGCTTAAGTACCCAGAGGGCGGGGCCTCTGGCACGGTGTTGACGCCCTAGCCGTAAAGGCGTGAGTATATTCCTTCAGGTAATCACGCAGGGGTGCAATTCCCATAGCAAGTATGTTGCACCTCGTTCCCTTCCTTCAGGGAACATGAGTTATGGTGCATAACTTTCAGTTTCCCTGTTCGATTCACCCTGTTTTCTGTGAATGTCTGTTTATTTTGCCCAGACTCTTCAATTATTTAGTAATTCTTAATCATTTGGTTTTGCCACTACCTGCTCTGCAGCAGTTTTAGGATTTTGTTTTTCCATGGTTTTCCTCTCTGTTTTGCTTGCCACGCACCTGCTGTTCATTTGTAATCAGTTCACTTGCTTCTCTTCAACAACTACTCATTCCAGTCAATGTAACCTCTTCAGTTCCTGCAGTTTCTGTCAGATCTTCATACAAAACTCTCCATGGTCACCTGCCTTTATGGATTTGGTTTAAACTTTGTTTAAACAAATTTAAATTCATACCTGCATGGTATGGGTCCTCCACCACACAACCCTGACTGATACAAAATGTCATCCCATCACATACTCTTAGAACTTACAGAACACAACAAGCACCTTTTGGGTTGTAAGGCAATGAGCAAAATATGTCCTTTCAATTACTGTTAGTTTAATTGAAATGCATAACCAGGCTGTTAAAGATAAGCACTGTGTGGTGCTCTTTCAGCAGAATACGAAAACAAGCTAGCTGAAAACATTTTTTTCTTTTAGATTAGCCTGGCTGGCTTTATTGGCTATTATGATTAGGCAATTTACTATCACTGGACTAAAAGAGAACCTTGGTAAATGACAGCCCCTCAGACGTCTTCATGTCAGTAGAAGAGTCATCCATCACCTTTCAGTGCAGTGTGAGAGGCTGACATGCCACCTCTGTGTGTGATGAATGGAGCCTGTCACAGCACTGCCAACCTCCTTTATCTGCAGAGGCAGGACAATCCCTCTAGATCCACCTATAGTCAGTTAGACCCTCTGTGATCCTCTACAAGACCCACAACCCTACGTCTATTCATGCATAATGTCAGATAAGAAATTGTTTGTACAATTTATAGCATGGGTATGTGACGTTCCTTTGAAAAATTACAGGTCTCAATGCAGGTTCAGTGTTTTTCTCCCATATTTTGTTAGATAGATAGATAGCTTTTTGATTGATTTGATAGCCTATTTAACCTTGATAGAGACAGTGCAGACATGGCAAGCGGAAAATGACTGAAAACAGACATGAAACTTATCAAAGGAGGAGGTGGAGTATTATAAGAGACAGTTGGAGTCATGGTGTTTTATTGTTTCTTCGTGAGCAACATAACCTGAGAACTCTTCACACTGGATCAAGCACAATTAACATTAGAAAAGATATTTTATTTTACAGAGTCCACCACCTACAACACATCATTTAAACACACCGAGGTGCCGTCTTCCCTGTTGGGACTGTGATTGCCTTTGCTCGATTTTCCTGTGATAACAAGGTGTGATCATACGGAGAGCAAGGCATATCACTTTTTGCAGAGCTTTATCAAATTTTATTTCCAACTGTTACCAGTTTATGAAGAAAGTACTCTTTGATTTTATTATTTTATTGTTTTTTGTCTTTCTGCAACTTTAAAGTTGTGTTTGTCTCCGTGTCATGGGTGTAATTGTAAATGGTCAGAGAAATAAAATGGTGTTTGGAAAATAGTATTGCCAAAAATGTTTTCTTGTAAGAAAATGTATAAGTACGTTCTTAGTTTTTTGTTCTTGGACATTAATGAGATATATATATATATATATATAGATATATATACACAGTATGTTATGTAATGCTATTACATCTAGAGATTGATGAGGCATTGCAAAGATGCTATGGTAAGGGTGAGCCTGAGCCAAAACAACAGGTCAGAGAGGATCAACCAACCATCATCCCTACCCAAGGGCGTAGATTTCATCTCATTATTGGGGGGGACCATAAATAGGGAAATTTTTTAAGAGCAATTTTGGGGGGGTCAGCAAAGTTACAGTGAAATGTAATGCAAAATGTACAGAGGGAAGTTTATCCAAACTGCATGCATATACTATGCAGAATAATCAGCAATAATATTGATTTAAATGGCATGTATTTAGTAGTCTTAATACTACTATTAATCAGTACAATAGTGACACTCATTACTCTTGTAAAAAAATAATAATATGTTCAATCTTTGCCACTTGTCATTTTGACAAGTGGCAAAATGAGAATTTTGCAAAATAGGTCCCCTCTAAATATTGTTTAAATTTCAGTTTGGCTTGTATTCATAGATTGCTGTGGTCAGTGTCACTGATAATCTGGTACCACACCTTCCCAAAATCTTAAAGCTTAAAAAAAAAACAGTTTTCAAGGAGAAGAAATACTTTAATGCAGGGGTCACCAAACTTTTTGAGACTGAGAGCTACTTCAGTGGGACCAAGAGGCACAAAGGTCCACTTGTTCGTTCCAAACAAATTTGCATGGTTCAACTTTAATTATAGTATTAATAATAATACATTTACATACATGTGAATATATGACTGCCTGATCACATCTGATCTGGTCTGTATTATTAAAGACTCCACACAATGATTTAGCTTGGTAAATATGATCAATTATTATTGATAATTACCAGTAGTGATTAGAACTCTCAATCAAGAACTTGAGTCCTCAGTTTGAATAATGTTTTGGTTCTTCTGTGCAAATGTAAATTGTTCTTAGCTTTGACTGGGAGTGTGGATGGTTGTTTGTCTCTTTGTCTGTCTCTGTGATGGACTGGAGACGTGTCCTGGGTGTCTCTGGGACAGACTGGTGACTTGTCCTGGGTGTCCCTGCCTTCACACAAAAGCAGCTGAGATTGGTTCCAGTCCTAAACAAGGGGGCATAATGGATTACTTATTAACTGATATTTAAACATAAAACACTATTTCTTTTATGTTAAACTCAATCTGTAACATTTGAAATTCATTGTATTTTATAAATATTTTATTAACTGTTTTGTAGAAATGAACACGTTTGTAACATTCATTCAAAATATGCCTTTTACTGTATTTTTTTAAGAACCTATTAAGAATAAAATCTTCCAGTTGCAGATACAAAATATCAATAATGTAATTGTAATATAATAAACAGTGACTTTTTTTATTAATCATGTGACATAAGTATTGATCCTCAACATTTTTTATAATAATAATTTATTTATAAAGCCCTTAAAACAACCACAGCTGCAACAAGTGCTACACATATAAAATCATTTTAACTAATCATCACATCTTCTCTACTCTTTTTAAATTAATTATCTTTCACATATTTTATCATTACTTCTTTCAAGAGCTCCACACCTGAAAATATGATGAATGTGAATCCATCCTGCTCAAAGCTGCTCTGACATTCTTCTGTCTGTTGCAGCCACCAGGGAGCTAGTTAGCATTGAAGCTAGCGTGTTAGCTGATGAAGTGTCGCTCCTCGTTGCGTTTTGCTGTTGCTACAGCCACTAATGAGACACAGACACACTTGTCTTTCAACACTGTAAAAGACCTTTTCCTCCCAGTCACTGTCACCAATGTTTTAAGTAGCTACTTACTGGAAGTTAATAGTTTGTGCTGCAGCTCCCGTGCTGCAGCTCCCGTGCGGAGCCGCCTGTGACTCCGGTGCCGCTGTTGTTCCTTGTAAACATTGGACTAAACCATTTGCCAACAGAGAAGGGGGGGGGGCAAAATTTCCTTTTTTTTTCTTAGAATAATGGCGGATTTCTCTCTTTTTTTGCCTTTTTATATTTATATTGTTTAAAGACACGGTTTCCTTTATTGAATTATTGGGGGGGACAGATCTATATTTCCCCAAGATTGGGGGGGTCCGGACCCCCCCGACCCCCCCAGGATCTACGCCTATGTCCCTACCATCTGAATATGGATACCTATCCTCATGGTAACACCCCGAGTAACTGAATACGAGGGCCTGACCCGAGAATCAAAATCATAACAGGCAAGACACCTATAACCTCCACCCCTTGACAAGTCAAAGTGATAAAGTTCCTTCTGAAATTTGCTAGAAGGTCTAACAAGATTGAATCAGGTCCTCTGGATGGATTCTTGTTTGTTGAAATGTTTTGTCTTTTATCCATAAGACTTCTTCAGTCATTCTTCTTCAGTTGTGGATAAAAGACATTTCAGCAAAGAAGAATCTGTCCAGAGGACCGGACTTGTCCTTGTTAGATTTTTCTTCCTGGATTATTGAGCATGCATCAGGACATTTGCTAGAAGATGTGAATGCAGCATTGCTAACTATCCCTACTGACACCATCACTGAGGCCAGTAAGCTGGTATACACCACAGCAACAGTGACACTTCCCTTGCTTGGCTATAAGGTCAAGCCTACAATGCAATGTGGAGCATTGCTCTCCATAGAGAATGGGGGCAGAAGCTAAGATCAAGGCACCACAGAGATAAACCATCCAGCTGACAGAACAACAGAAAAGTGCAATAAAGAAATACCCACCACAAAAACACCTCAACATGTCCCTTTCTGTGGTTCTACAGACTGCCAAGCAATGCCTCAAAGCTCTGGTTACTCACCTAAAGAGATACACTCATGAAGCAGGAGCCAGGAGAATAAACAACATATTCTCCCCCACACCATCAAACGTGTGCTTTCAATGGCAGGGGAACAACATAGGAGTAGATCCACCCAGAGCTGAGGCTGAGGAATACTGGAGAAGCTTATGGGAGAAGGAGGCATCACACAATGATGGTGTCCCATGGCTTCAAAATCAGATGTCTGAACACAGTAATCTCCCACGACATAAACCAGAACTCATTAAATGTGGCAGACATCAACGTGTATGTAGTGCCAGTCATCAGTTTACTTGTGCAGAAATATTATGATATTCCTGTCAAAAGTGACTATGAATGATACAGCTAGCTGATGCTGCCACAATTTGCACTTGCAAATACTGTAGTCTTAAATTTTACATGAACAACCATCTAATGTAATGTTAATGAGGATTTATTGGTTCATAAAATAAAATTTCCATAAGCTATTTTGGAACCAGTCCCATTTGTACTAGCCATTAGCTCATCAGTCTGACCAGCAATAGACAGTACTTCCCCAAACTCAGGTCATTGAAATAGATTTCTACAACAGGCATGATGTTAGTTGTGACAAACAAATGTCTGAACTATCTTTTACTTGTAAACATCGCTTAATCGTTCTCTCATCTCCTGCGTGCCTGCCTGTGGGTCCTGCTACACCAGTCATTCGAGTTATTTCTACATTTTATAAAGTCCAAAGGGAACAAAACATTAAAATGATCAAGATGATAACACTTATTTCATGCCTCATGTGTGAGTACAACCTTAAAGGGTAATATGGTAGCAGACTTATAAATCTATAAACTATGCATGGACTGACCATAAATAAAAATAAAAACCTGCAGTGTATCCACAGAAATGAATCTCTGTGAGTTATCTGCAGCTATGTTCTCCCCAGCATTAATGTCTCAGTGCAAACATACAGTGGTGGCCCTGCCAATGGAAATGTCCGGGGTAAGGTTTGGCATGACAGCGAGTGTGACAGATCTGAGGGGATATGGGCTCTTCTTCCAGAATGGCCTAATTTATCCCCTCGATAGCTCTTGAACTCCTAATGACTTTTTTTCTCAGCTCTAGTTTACAGATCTTTCAGTGTGAGGCTTGCTGTAGTCCAATAAAACCTTAAGTGAGCAAAAATGCCTTTCATAAAATGTTTCGGTTCAGTTGCTTTATCATTCTGGCTTTAGCAAATGTCAAACAGGAGAGTTTCATTGGCACTTTATGAAAGTCTCATAAAATGGCCAATAAAATTTTACATGGTCCATGAAATCAACTATTTGTTACAAATGTAGTTACACTAGTCAAATGTGTGGGGGTTTTCCAAATCCTTGAAGAATTACAGAGCAACATGTGCTTTGGGCTTTTACTTAGGAAACATGATACAGATGTTAGCTCCGTTTTGTTACTTTAAAACAAATAGTTAAAAAAAAAATCATAATTATGTGTTTACACATTCCCTGGGGAGGTGTTCCGGGCATGTCCCACCGGGAGGAGGCCCAGAGGAAGACCCAGGACACGCTGGAGGGACTATGTTTCTCGGCTGGCCTGGGAACGCCTTGGGATTCCCCCAGAGGAGCTGCTCCAAGTGGCTGGGGAGAGGGAAGTCTGGGCCTCCCTACTTAGGCTGCTACCCCCGCGACCCGACCCCGGATAAGCGGAAGAAAATGGATGGATGGATGTGAAACTTCTAAAAAAAGCTAAGTCTGGTCCTCTGGACATTCAAAAAAACTAATAAAAAACAAAAAAAAATAAATAAAAATGTAGAAACGTTTTGTCTTTCGTCCGAAATGTCCAGAGGACCAGACTTAGCTTTTTTAGATTTTTCTACCTGGATTATTGAGCATGCATCAGGGTATACATTTTTATTTTTTTTCAGCTGCTTCCATCTGCAGGGGTTGCTACAGAAAGTGAACTTGCATGAAAACGTTGGCGATTGTTTTAGCCTCCAGAATACAAGACCACATCACTGACCATCACAACAGCCCAGAAGTCAGCACTACATTTTCAGAAAAACTAAGGAAATCCCTGCAAACACGTACTCAACCAGTTTTTTTCTCCGCTGTTAAAAACCTTGCTGTGTTTGTTTCTTTTCTTTTTTTTTCCCTCCCAACATTACCAACAGGATGTGTTCATTAGTGTCTCAACAGTTAAGACAGCTGTTAACCTTGACGACTTCAGCGAACATGCACTATTTGGCTTGAAAAATAAATAGCCACACCAGTGCTGCCAGGACAATAGATCATGTGAGGCATCAATAAATAATTACATTTAAATGTCTCTTAATGAGTGGACTTTGCTGACTGGGCTGATGTTTATAGCCTCTGATGAAACTGCATGCACAAGGCATCCATAATACAGAACGTCATAAAAGACTTGGCCCGTTAATGGCTCTCAGTGCTCTGACTGCCATGATAACAGCATCCTCAATTATATGCTGATGATGTGTTACAACTAGATATGCAAACACACTGATGTTTCCTTGGAAATGTTTGCTGCCTCAGCACTGCGGCATTGCACTTATTATTTGTTGTAATTATACAACTTAAAATATATCGTTTTCATGACGGGGTTAGATGAAATAATAAAAACTTACCAACAACGTTATGCTCAATCTGATGCTCTTCTGAGACGTGTTAGTGCTCAGAGCGTGTGTTGTGAAATGGACTAAGTTAGTCATTATTGTGTTTAGTAAGATCTGTGTGCTGTGGCAGCCATCTTACTTTAGGATGACATCTAGAACTGATGTACGTGTGTGTTGCTTTCTGAGCTTCATTAAAATCTGTCCAGTTGTTCCTGAGATCTCTTGTTTTGCTGATCTGCATCGGTTTGGTCTATGTAAGAACAGCGTGACATGACTTAAAGAGATAGTTCAGATCTGTTGATGTGTCTGTAAAAAGGTTATGAACATGAATATTTTAAATGTTGTAGAAAGCTTTATAAATTACCTCGATTTGGAGAAATAGCTTTGACTGACCTGAGTGATATAAAGACAATGGATAATGTGGTGAAGGCTGCACAGAAGTCTGTTGGAGTCAGCCTCCCCACCATCACAGACATCTACACCTACACATGCAGGAAGAGAGCCACCTGCATCATGAAAGACCACACTCACCCAGCACACACGCTTGTTGCCCTGCTCCCCTCAGGAAGGAGGTTGAGGAGCATCAAATGTATAACCACTAGACTGAGGAACAGCTTCTACCCTGAGGGTGTAAGACTCATGAATCTCTAACCAGAATAATCCCAATGCAAATATCCCTGTATATCCACTTGATTGTTGATGTGCTGCTGATTATCCATGCTGCTGATCTCATGCTGCTGATCTGTTTCATGTTACTATGTTCATTCCTGCTCATCTGCTCACACAGACTCATGTTCGTGCTGCTGTTCGGCATATTATTTTTATACTACTAGTGCTTAGCATATTTTTAGTTGAACATTTTTCTTAGTTATTATCTTAGATCTTATTACTGTTTTTCTTTTACATTTTATAATTTTGTTGGATGTGACTGGGACCCTGTGTACACAATTTCGTTCCACCACATGCACAGCATGTGGTGTGTATGATAAATAAAGCAACTTTGACTTTGATAATCCAAGCAAGACCGAAGTGGATTGCTGCTGTCTTAAAACAACTCAATACCAAATACTTCACAGAGGTTTGTGCAAACTCTTTTTAAACACTTCATTCCAACAGTTTGCATTTCATGGTTATTGATGTAGAAATCGTTGCAAGCAGCACCAGCTACAATTTGTAGTTTTGGCCCATTCAGTGCAGCCTGGGACACTTGTGAAAAAATATATATATAATTTGCTGGAAAACAGCAGGAAATGCTCCAAGAACCATAAAAAGTACTGTTTGATAAAAGTTCTGAAATTGACAAAAGTCCCATGGTTTCGATAAATGCCTTCTGATTGGTGCTTTCTGTTTCTAATGTCAAATGTTTCACTTAACAGTGTTTGTCTGTGTGTCTGTGTGCTCACCAAAACCTGACTCTACCTGAACGGTGACAGCTGACAGTCACAAAGTCAGACACACGACGGAGGAAACAAAGAACATTTAATCCAAGCGTGATTCACAGAGATGCTGTGGGTGCAACGTTCCTCGAGGTGCAACGGCCTCTTATCTACATAACGCCTCCTTAATTATTCAACAAGGTGTGAAAATGTGTGTGTGTGTGTGCGCGCTGAGGTGGTTCTTTTGTCTGGTGCACTGGGGCCTGTGAGGCTTTGTGAAAAGATGAGCATGACACGATACATGAAACAGGTGTGTAGGTGGCACCACGCAGCATGTGGCCGCACACATCCACATGCAGACCCCCCCACCACACACACACACACACACACACACTGACACACACACACACAGGGATAATTGCATGCACATGTCAGTGGGAGCCAGCTGTGAATTATAAAACAACGCCATCGGTTTGATGGTGACATGCAGGAAACGACTGTGAGGATTTGAGAAGACAATAAGGTGACTGCTGGTGGAACTTTGTTTTGTTGTTAGTCTGGTACACACACACACACACACACACACACACTGCCATGTTTACACCAACGCAAACTTTTGTTTCCTACATTTATCATTATGAATAATTAATGCCAGTGTTGTGGGACTGTGCGGTACCAAAGTACCACCATGCTGGTGATTAGAGGGGAAATGCAGAGCTGTGCTTTGGAGAGAGCTCGCTGAGACAACAACAAAATGAGACGAGAAGAAAAAATACTTTAGACTGCTGCTGAACCTATTCGTCTGTTTAAGTGGAAAACAAGACCAAAAGGCATTTCATGAGGAAAACACTGTCCGCCTCAGGAACTGACCTTGTGGCTGTCAATTATTTTCATTTTCAACAACTGAGAGCTGTGACAGATAATCCAGTAATCGGATAATGTTCTATTTAATGCATGTTTTTGAACAGTGAGATAGAAAGATGAGATTTGTTAAAAACCACTGGGAGCTGAATATGAACGTGGTTGCTTTCAGTGCCCCCTGGTGGTGAAACAAGCAAAAAGATGAAGTGGCTGTCAGCAAGAACTCTGATTTAGATTGTAATTTCAAAAAGGATCATTCTAAAATAAATACTGAACACGCTTTAATGCTTTTCTTATACCGTACTATGGTATTCATTTTACTGTTTAGCTTTATAATGATGACTATCCATTATCTTTACCCACGTCTTCCTTTTCAGGTCACTGGGGTCACTGGTGTCCATGTCCAGCTGTCACTGAGGCGGAGACAGGTTTCCAGTCCATCACAAGGACACAGAGACAAACAAGACAAACAACCATTCACTCTCTCACTCACACCTAGGGACGTTACCAATCAGTCTAACATGCATGTTTTTGGTCTGTGGGAGGAAACCTGGAGAAAACCCACACATGCACAGAGAGAACATCCACCCAGAAAGGTCCCTGACTGGGATTTAATACAGCAACTAACTCTAATTACTCATTTTCTCCTTCTTTTTGTTATTTTAACCATCTTAAATGCAAAAGTAAATTGGTGGGTTTTGGCTCTGCTTCAAATGCACTTTCATTTAATTTTTTTTAACTATGTAGACTGCAATTGACATCATAAAAGAAAACTACCTTGGATTGATAAAGAAACTGCAATTATATTTTGCCCTTTATGCCTATTATTTACCACTTAGAGCTGTGTAAAATCTGCTTTAAATTGATGGTTTATAGTTTTTGATGTGTATTTTGTTGAAAAATTATCAACAGAATTGTCACATCCACTGATTTCTAGGGGTTCTCTTACTAGAGGACAACCTTTCTCCTCCTTTGCTTGTTTACAGGCCTGCTGTCACAGCATGCTGTCTCTCCATGCTGCACACCTGGAATCACTTCCTCCTCACCAGTGGACTGCATAAAAGCTTCAGTGATCCAGTGCCACACCCCTTTTTGTCTCATTGGGCATTTCTACTAGGTTCTGAGCAGTGTGGTTGACTCTGAACTCTGTGCAAATCATTTTGTAGCAACTCTGAGTTGAATTCTGTTAACTTCTGTGAACAGTTCTATTTAAGAAACCTTTTGTTTAGATGGGCAGTTTGGTAGGGGTTCTCTGCTACTTTATTTTAAACTAACTTTTCTCCTGTTTTGTGGCCAGCCAGGGAGCCAAAATGTAGTTCGAGATATATTTTGTTTTCTAGCCAGACGGGGCATTCTTTTTTTTTTTCTTCCTTTTTTTTTTGGCCTTTGAAACCCTGACGTTCATGGCTTCCCCTCCTGTCTGTAACACCCAACATTCTTACTTTGATTAAATTATTGTAAATGCTGTAGTGAACCAGACGGGATTCTCTAATACACCTTTGTCTCTTTGATATGTCCCAGTGACACCTTTTCACTGATATACTCTCAGTAAAAAGACATTACCACTATTTTATTACATTATTTTGAATCAAAACACAATAAGTCATAAGAGACTCTCTTATTCCTCTATTTTGTGTTAATGAATAACCTTGTGTTAAGTAAGCATTATTGAATTCAATGTTTGATAATTCAAACTGTTTAATTCAAGTTGGAAATACAATGTTATTTCAAAATGATGATCACTTCTTCATATGATGAATCAAATGGTGAAAGTGAATTAATATGTCAGACTGAACTCCTCAGTTTTGTTAGAAGTTAGAATACAGTTTTAATCAGTTGTTTTATGAAGCTGGCTCCAGTCTAATCTGTTCTCTCTCTTCATTCTAAACAACTTCTTAAAAACAATCCTCTCTTCCAAGTGACCTTCATGTACTAACTCTTCCACTGGTTCATTTGGACCAATCGGGGAGGAACAGGTCACTGATCACAGATCCTTTCTTAAAGTTCTAAGCTAAGCTGGAACTGACAGAGTCTGCTGGAGGTTCTCAAGCCATGAGGTTCCCCAAAGAGCTGAATGAACGTCAGTCAAACGCCAATGACACGTCATTCAGTTGGGACTTCATAGCACTTGCAAGCTATGAGTCTGTTTTTGAGCCCTAAGCTCTCTTTTATTGACATTCCTTTAAGGAACGTCTTATCTTGAACAACAACACCAGGAGCTGCCGTTACTTTCGGTCCGAGTCTTGGCACACGTCTGGAGACGCTGAAGACCAGTAAACAAACTGACCAAACTGGACCAAGGGAGATTGACCATCTTCACGAGGTAACAAAGTCGTCATATGCTTTACCAAGGGTACCAACGTGTTGCTAAGATCGGCCGAAGAGCTGCCATGTTTCTGGTTAAAACACGTCAAGATAATGCCTCTCTTCATCCTTCATGGCGGCCGTGGCACAGTGGTAATGGCAATCGACCCCTGATCGGAAGGTTGGAGGTTCGACTCCCGCGTCCGCTCACCATGTGTCGTTGTGTCCTTGGGCAAGACACTTAACCCCGAGTTGCTCCCGGTAGGTCTGGATGGCACCTTGCAAGGCAGGCTACCACTACCGGTGTATGAATGTGTGTATGAATGTGTGTATGGCTGGTATTGTAAAGCGCTTTGGGGCTCCTCACAGGGGGCTGGAAAGTGCTATATAAATAAGCTCCATTTACCATTTACCATTCATTTTCCTCATCCTCCATTTCCTCTTCACTGAAACTTTCTTACTTTAAGTAACTAAACTTTAAGTTATTGTGCCAGCAGAGATATAAGTTATTAAAACCCATAACTTTTTTCTGTTGTACCCAGAAGTTACGGACGTGTATACTCATGCTGAAGTTAATTATAGTATAGGAAAAATGATCAACCAATCATGTACATATGTTATGATGTAATTTACAATTATGTTAAATAAATGGTCCAGTCCTGCTGTGCCAACATAAGTTCAACGTTTCCTGTGAATTACATCTGGTCAAGGTAGAGAATTATTGGTATTAAGCTGAAAAAGAGAGAACTCATTAATTAATGATGTATTTTTGTGTCAGTCTAAACCCTGCCAATTTATACATCTAAAATATAGGTAAGTCAGTAAACTGACCCCTTCCTATATCCCTACATTAATGATGACCCATACGTATATTACTACATAAATTGTGGTTTGTACGTGTCTCTGAACGATTAATATTTAATATTTCTGTACTTTAAATGTTGGCATAATTTTGTCCAAGTTTTTAGACTGTGAAAAACGATAGTTTTTTGGCTGGGAAAGTGTGTCAAGCTGCAGGAAACTGTTGGTTAATGTCACTTGTAGCTGAGGAATTGTCTTTACTCAACTTTTAAACGTGTGTTGAAGTTTTTGGGTTAAAATTTGATGTTACTGTGTTGTTCTGGTTCTAAGTCGTTTGGACTCTTTGCTGACGTGTCACAGATAAAAGCGCATCTACGTTTGACCGCCGTGTCAAACTGGCCTAATAAGCTCAATTCATTACATCTGCAAGAATAGCTGTTGTGTGGTATTGCTACATTTTGCAGGAATAATAGCATTTTTAAGTCTGAAGTTGTCGGACCGAGGTTCTGGTTCTGACCGGGTCCATCCCGTAGCTCTGACATGTTGCTGTTATACGGCATAAAAAAAACATGTAGGCAAGTTGTAGTGCTGTTTGCTGAGCGTTAAGCTTGGTATGCCTGTAGAATGTGTCTGGCTATATTTACAGAATTGTTTCACTGTTTTACATCGTTTTATTGAGTTGAGAAGAGTCCGATAAGCTAGGTTAACGTCCATCTTGAAAGCCATACATGTCCATTTGTCATGCTGTGATTGGTTCAAAGCTATCACGTGATACGGTGCTGGTCGACAAATTTCAGTTTTGTTCACAAAATTCTGACATTGTCTGGCTTGTTTCATTTCTATGCATGAAGTATCGTCAGAAACTGTTTAAACACGGTGTCTTGAGATATTTGCAAGTGTTTTCGAGCATTAAAATGTCCTTTCGTACAAAATTCCAACGGTACGTCAAAGTCCGTGAAGGCATCACGTACGACACGTCACCGAAAGTGACGTGCCCCCGATAGAGAATAGAAGAGATAAAAGAAGCTTTCAGCACACCATCTGCTGTTGAAAAGATAGCAGAACAAATTTGAAGATGGCAGCGAAAAAATTAATAAAAATCACTGATTTTTATTTGGAATAACATCTGTAATGTTATGCTGAGCATACAAAAAACTCCATTTTATTTTAAATAAAAAATATTTAAAATAACAAACAGGTAATCCATTTTCACTCCTGATAACTGTCAAAATACAGCAAAACAGTTTAGCCAAACTGAAATACATATTTTTAAGGCATGATGGAGCAGCATCCTGGGAACATTTTAGTGTGAATATTGCATTTATTTCAAATCTTTTAAAAAGTGTTTGAGTAAGTAAAACAGAAATCATGCTTGGGTTAGTTAGTAACTGTTGTTAAAAAAGTTATATATAAAGTTAACACTGCAAGAGGGCATTTAACTTTTACAGGTTCATTAAGGGTAAGTCCTGAAAGAAGGTACCTATGAATAGAAATACTTATTACACGGTGAAACACTTAAACCACACAGCTGGTTAGTTTGATTGACTCAGTGCTACATTAAAAGTGAAGATTTATTTGCACACATTAAAATACGAACTGTCTTATTGATTTTCACAAAAAATCAAAACAAAGATGGAAGTTCAAGAAGGTGCGCGTCCAAGGCTCATACAGTATGTGCCTCTAGTAGACTCATACATCACAGGGTACCAAGAGGGACCCCGAAGCCGAGGACCTGCTCCCCCTGCACCTCGCACAGAGAGAAAATCTCTCTCATTGTGTGGTGACTACTTAGCTGCCCGAAATGTCTTGCAGAGAAAAAGATGAACATCCTTTGCATTTCTTTGACAGAATTTTCAAGGCGTATTCAGGCGACATAAAGGAACCGGGCCTGGAAGAGCAGACGCTTTTCAAATCTGTTTTCAGAAATAATCTAATCTCTGATATTAGATTCAAGTTGCCATTGTACACCTGGTGTCAATTAGAAGTAACATCTTTGGATGAAATAAAACAGGGTGCTGTAAAGGTTTTTGACGCTACTATGCAAGGCAAGGCTGAAGCTTTCAAGCTGCTCAAAGCAAAGATTGCATTGATAAGGCAGAAGAGCAAACGAGAAAGAGAAAAACTTCTCCAAAAAGGCCTTGGGTTACAACCTCAGTTTAAACAAAAAGCAATAAAACGGTGTGCTGTAACTGCTTTTGAGGCTCACATGCGAAGCAAAACGCACTCTGAGGTGTGCCTAGGTCAAAAGGTCGTATCCCAGTTGCTAAAAATAGAAGAGGTTCCCTCTCCTATAGAAAGCGAGAATAAACACTGTCGTCTCAAAGGCCCTCTGACCTCAGAAGAGATGGAGAACATACGTTGGTTGTTAGAGGATTTGGATAATACAAGCAAGAATAAACAAGATTTTCAAACTGACAAACAACGAAATGTTGGTGCCAGCTGGAACGGTGACTTACAATGGTTTAAAGGGAGCCCTGTTCCTAAAGCACCTCAGATTGAAGAATCTGAGACAAGCAACGGACCACAAAAGGTAGGTGTTCACTCTCTAAGAGACCCACAATGGTTCAGATCGAACCAGGTGGGTGAAAACCAAGGTCTGCCGGTTGGTGAACTTCAAAAGAAATTGAAGTATGAGGACCTATACTCATGTAGCAATGCGTGGTCCCAAGAGAAACCTCCGAGCCTCGGAACTGCACCTCCCGCGCCTCAAACGGAACAGTTTGAGACATGCAAAGGGTCACGAATGCTCCAGAAAATAGGTACAACACCTCTATGCTCGGAAGAGACAGAGGAAGTAAGTAGTTTGTTAGTAGATTTGAATGTTACAATGCTTGACCAACCTGATACAATGAGTGGCGTTATCATTGATAATGACACTATCAACATTGACCAACCTGGAGCGATGTGCAGCACTATCTTTCACAAAAACTCGGAGCACACAGTTAACAACAATAACATCGACACAGATGCCACAGATGTTGACAATAAATATGTTGACAGCAAACAAAATGCTGACAGTCAACAAGATCCTGAAGGTCATGACACGGTCTGTCTAACAGATGGTACCGCAGAAGGCACTGGTGACTCCCCAACCGAGATCACAAGCCCGGTAAGTGAACCTTCAAATACAGTGAGGCAGGAGAGACCCAACAGTTGGACCCAACTCTGGCCCGACATGAGAACCTCCTTTGCGAGCTGAAACATTCAGCACTCACTGAACACTACCTACCACAGGTAGAAGAAGGTGTGGAGATCCACGGATCCCACACCGAAGATGCTGTACTGTCCTCTGGGACAGATAAATTGGCAATCAGCCAAGCTTTCGATGAAACCTTGGTTCAAGAGCATTTGAGTCTAGAACTAATCAGAAATGACATTGTTTCTACAGACTCAAAGAGTCCCTCTTCGGTCAAGAAGTGGGAAAACACACACAATGACAGTGACCCATCGCATTCTGAACAATCAGACACACCTGCGACTACGCCGACGGTTGTGACACACCTGAATTACACAGAAAGAGGTAAACGTAAGAAGAAACGTTGGCCAAAACCTAAAAGGTTCCTGTGTACAGTCTACTCTCAGCTACGAAAACAACTAAAATCAAAAAAGGCGTTCAATACAGGATCAACCGGACTTTATTTGTTGCAGAAAACGTTTCGACTTCTGTCCAGAAGTCTTTTTCAATTCTGAATCCTTTTTCAATTCTTCTGGACAGAAGTCGAAACGTTTTCTGCAACAAATAAAGTCCAGTTGATCCTGTATTGAACGCCTTTTTTGATTTTATCATGTCCTGGACGACTGAGAATCTTCACCAGCAGCTTAAACTAAACAATGGCATCCTAACTTGTGCCCATGGACGGACGTCCTCACCTATGTTCGTGATCCGCCATGACCTCAGGGGGGTGATGTTAGGTCATGCCCAAGACAAAGACAAAGATTTCAATAACCCCACAAACGACAAAGATCGCAAACTCACAGACTTCATGGGAAAATAAGGTCGTCCTAGTACAAGATAGTAAATACAGGGAACCCTCGACTTGCGAACGAGTTCCGGACCTAAGAACCGTTCGTAGGTCGATTTGCCGTGTCTCGGAATCCCAAACACGTGTCGTTCGTAAGTCCGGATTTTCATTCGTAAGTCGGAATTTGTATGCTAGCGCTACTACGAACACCCCGTTTTTCAACACAAACGTACATAAACATGCACAAAACTTTGTTTATGAACGTTTATGAACGGTTAGCTAGCACACTTTCATCTAAAGATACATACCAAAGTTGTATTTCATGTACAACTGCTGTATTAAAAGGAACTATTATACTGTTCGTAGGTCCGTTCGTAACTCCGAGTTGCCATAGGTCGAGGGCGCCGTAACTCGAGGGTTCCCTGTAAACAAAACAGTTTAACCTATATTAGTTGCTAAAAGAAACTGTTCCAACTAGAACTTAGAAACGCTAAGCCTAAACACCCACAACAAAAAACTAACTTTAACAACCGTTTAAATCTGCAGGATTTAATTGACATCGGTTATAAAGCTAAGACCTGTTTTTCTTGTGTGATACACGTTGGAATCTGACGACAAGAGTGAGTTGAAGCAGTGAAACGTTGTTTTCTAGTTGCTTAATTGCTACTTTTGTTGTTGTTGAAGTTTGGTATTGTTTTCTGAACACTCCCAGCCAAAAGAGGTTTTTATTAATGATAAGTTAAAGACTTAAATGGATTTAACTTTGCCAACATGCTGTTTTCATTTGTTAAACCTCAGTCAATGAAGAGTCAATGTAGTTTAAAGCAATGCTACAGAGGCTCAGAAGAAATCCTTGAGAAGTATAGTAACTACAGCCAGCAAACTGTTAGGGACCACTCTGCCAAGTATGGAAAAGATATACATGGACAGAGTTATGAGGAAGGCAAACAAGATTATAGCAGACGACACACATCCCCTCAGATCTTCATTTGAGTTGCTTCCTTCAGGGCGAAGGTACGGCCTTCCTTTATTCTCAAGAAACAGAACAAAATTCTCTTTCATACCACAAGCAATTAAATCGATAAATAATACTAAGGTATCATGACTTACTGAGCACAAATGTCTTTGCTGTAATGATGATGTTAATGTCATGTTTGTATAAGTACCGTATGTCCTTTATGTCAATGCCTGCTGACAATGTTGCAAACTAATTTCCCTACGGGGACAAATAAAACTATCTATCTATCTATAAACTACACTGGTCTCACAATTTCTAATTTGAACCGATTCAATCGTTTCTATTCTAGATCATCTATTCATTTTGATGAGTCTCGCCATAGACTTCTAAATTTATAGGGAATACCAAATCCTACGTCGTCGTCTTAAAGGACAACAGACATTTAGACCAAACTATATTTCTTTTCTATCTTAGTTAATTTAACTTAAATTATGAATGGAGGAATAGTTTGGAAGAAGAGGCCTTCGTTACAGAAGCCCTCCTGAACCGTCTATAGACGTAGATCCCTATATTTAACTTTGATGCATGATCCACCCCTTAATTGGTAGTTATAGCTGATCTAAACCATGATAGCTTACATACCAGGTGCATATAGGTAAGGCTAATGTAAAATCCCAATCATAAGCCCACCTAAAACCACATAATTGCATGACACATAGAACCAGAGTGGCACGGACTGGAAACCAACCAGCCTTCAACCTTCGATGTGGGGACCTGCTACTTCAACGTTGGTCTTCAACCTTCATCCAAGGGTCGCCTCCTCTGCGTCAATCGAGGGATCCCCTCTACATGCTGATAAAAACAATTGTTGCTGATGAAATCAACAACTCTAATCGATATGGAATTACCGCTGTGGAATTACCGCTGTGGATTATAAGACTTTGTTTTCCAAAGGATTAAAAGCTTTCCGCTATGGGATTACCTACGAACAGTATGGAATTTCCAAAAAACTTTATGGGATTATAATTTTTGTTTTTTCCACTTGCTGGATTACATCAAGATCAGAGACATTTGGTGGTATCCTTTCATTTTGGAACTCATCCCCATGGACAGGCGATGACTTCCAAAAGGGAGGACTGTAGTGAACCAGATGGGGTTCTCTAATACACCTTTGTCTCTTTGATGTGTCCCAGTGACACCTTTTCACTGATACTCTTAGTAAAAAGACATTAACACTATTTTATTACATTATTTTGAATCAAAACACAATAAGTCATAAGAGACTCTCTTATTCCTCTATTTTGTGTTAATTAATAACCTTGTGTTAAGTAAGCATTATTGAATTCAATGTTTGATAATTCAAACTGTTTAATTCAAGTTGGAAATACAATGTTATTTCAAAATGTGATCATTTCTTCATATGATGAATCAAATGGTGAAAGTGAATTAATATGTCAGACTGAACTCCTCAGTTTTGTTAGAAGTTAGAATACAGTTTTAATCAGTTGTTTTATGAAGCTGGCTCCAGGCTAATCTGTTCTCTCTTTTCATTCTAAACAACTTCTTAAAGGGGACCACACATGCAAAATTCACTTTTTAATGTTTTTTTACTAAACTTTGGGTATTTACTTCATAAAAAAACAGTCCTTGTGCCAAAAAAATGCACCCAGTGGTTTATTTACTCTAAGTAGATTTATTTATTTTTGATAAATACACCAGGATTCACACTTCCTGCATTTATTGACGTCACAAGCCGCCAGCCAATCAGATCAAACCTGAGTCCAGCCCCTCACCTAGCAACCCCTGGTTAGGCTCAACCCACTTCTGTATTAAACACATGACTGTTGTTTTTCATGATTTCATCTCATCTTTTGTTTATATGTTCTTAATTTCATGTGTACAGCACTTTGTTGCAGCTGTGTTTTTTTAAATGGCTTTATAAATAAAGTATAATTGTTATTTTTATGTTTTAGTTCAATTTTTAGTGTATTTGCGATCGCTGCCAACGCGCAGCCGGCAAAAATTAAACGAGCGGACCACAGGCGGAAGGCGGAAGGACCTCCTCGGATGAGAAGCGAAATGTCTTTCTGTTACAAATAAAGTCCAGTTGTTCTGTATTGAAAGCCTTTTTTGAATTTATCATGTCCTGGACGACTGAGAATCTTCACCAGCTTAAATTTAACTTGTTTCAAGGGTGGCAGCAATCAACTTTATTTGGCCTCTCTGACTAGCCATTAGCTTGTCTATCAGATTAACAATCTTTGTTGTTCCAAAATAAGGCCATTCTAAGAGCTATCTGCAACCAATTTTCAACTGGTAAGATATTAATATATATATTTATATATTAGGTCTTCCAAACTTTTCCACTTGAATTTGAACTCTATCTTTATTGAACCAGATGTAGAGCAACACCCGAAAGCAACACTTGAGAATCTTTAAATCATTATTACATATATAATAAGTAATATTTTCTTAATGTATTCCATGTGTTGGATTAGTGCTGGGGCAATTACTGTATTAACATCTCATAAATTTTTAGAAAATAAATGGTAAATGGAGCTTATTTATATAGCGCTTTCCAGCCCCCTGTGAGGAGCCCCAAAGCGCTTTACAATACCAGCCATCCACCCATTCATTCAGACATTCATACACCGGTAGTGGTAGCCTGCCTTGCAAGGCGCCATCCAGACCTACCGGGAGCAACTCGGGGTTAAGTGTCTTGCCCAGGGACACAACGACACATGGTGGGCGGATGCGGGATTCGAACCTCCAACCTTCCGATCAGGGGTCGACTGCCATTACCACTACACCACGGCGCCCATATATATATATATATATATATATTATGTATATATATGTATGTATATATATATGNTATAATAAGTAATATTTTCTTAATGTATTCCATGTGTTGGATTAGTGCTGGGGCAATTACTGTATTAACATCTCATAAATTTTTAGAAAAGAAAAGTACTGAAACGTATATATAAAAAACTAAACAAGTCTCCTCTTTTTATTCTGTTATTGTTCTAAGGTTGCAGCAGTGAAGCACATTCTAATTTACAAGTGTGTTCAGCCTTATTGTAAATCTGTTTTGTAATCTAATATTTATTGGTTCTTATTTTTGTCATATATTTCCCCATCTTGAGATGTCCTTGAACTCCACCATCCCACAGGTGATTAAGTTCTTCATTGTGACTGTAGTGTTGGGTTTTCATTTGCATTACTCCTATCAAAAAGAAAAGAAGAAAACATTTAAAAATAATAAAATGAAGGGTAATATCTATTGTGAAAAAAAAAAACATTTGTGTCTATCATAATTTGACATCAAAGAAATAAATCTGGAATTGAAGCTTCTTCCATGGCTCATTGAGTTCAGAGATGCAGCACAATTTTCTCCACACAAGTAAATTATGTTTAATAGATTCTGTTGATAAGAACATCATGATTTCATATGTATAAGTGGTGAGTGCATGAATTAGCACACACACACCAGAAGAGGAGTGTGCACTGCTGTGGGTCCTTCAAGTTTTCCATTGTGAGTAAAACTTGGAGGATAAACTCCAAGCACGTATGGCTGTTGACAAGAAAGAAGTTATGTTACACGTCAATCTACTGTATACAAAAGACAACAACCCCCAATCTGACAGACTTTCTGAGGTCAACAAATGGGCGACAAAAAATTGGTCACACCCTAAATGTTAAAAACAAGTGGATGTAAATAATTGCTTTTTGAGAGGTTCACAAAATTCTATACAGTGGCTCATGAGACATTTTGCTGACAATGATAGTTTTAACAGTTTATGCCACAGTTTTAGACAAGGATGCTGTGCAATGTGCAGCACTCAGCGTAGCTGTTGAGAAGGACTCTCATCTACTCCCACAAACAGTAAAACTTAAACATATTAACTGTAAAACTAAAGTATAAACATTGTTGAAGTGGCTAAATGGGTAGTAAGGTGCCTATCTCGATTTGTAGATTAATTCTAACAATCACTTTTAGATGATTAAGTCGGGCAGCACGGTGGCACAACTGGTAGAGCTGCTGCCTCTCATCGAGCAGGTCCCTGGTTCAAATCCCGGTCTAGGGGCCTTTCTGGGTGGAGTTTGCATGTTCTCTCTGTGCATGCATGGGCTTTTTCCAGGTACTCCAGTTTCCTCCTACAGACCAAAAACATGCATGTTAGACTGATTGATAAATCTAAATTGTCTCTAGGTGTGAGTGAGAGAGTGAATGTTTGTTTGTCTCTATGTGTCCCTGTGATGGACTGGAGACCTGTCCAGGATGTGCCCCGCCCCTCGCACAGTGATTGCTGGACATGGGCACCGGCGACCCCCATGACCCAAAATGGAAGAAGCGGGTAAAAGAAAATGGATGGATATAGATGGATATGGATGGATGATGACATAATGGATGCTATGTGAACAAAATGCTTTGCTCCCCCCTCCTCTACCCACTCCCTTCTCAAAGGACATGGACCTGTGTCAGAGCTCTACTGAGTTGGCTGATAAACACTGCACCATCCATCACTTATCAGGACTATGGCTGGTGGGGTGTGGGGGGGGGGTGCTATTTGGACAGTGTTCATTGACTAATTCACCTCAAATTCCC
This sequence comes from Garcialebias charrua, assembly GCA_038048925.1. NCBI lineage: Eukaryota > Metazoa > Chordata > Actinopteri > Cyprinodontiformes > Rivulidae > Garcialebias > Garcialebias charrua. Next base: position 4,387 of record JBBPBX010025209.1, on the reverse strand, counting down.
CACCTTCACTGGCCTCCCTCATTTGGCCCCCTGTGCAGCAACCTAGGCAGATGTGAAAGCGTCAGTGGCTGCGTCGCTCACTTGGGTAACCTGTGCTGGGAACCCCACCCTCACCCACTCCACATGCACATGTCTTTATGTCACTACTGTAGTTTGTTGCTTTTTTTCTTCTGCTGAGGATTTTTTGCAACCTCACACTGTGTCCCGTCAAGATCAGTGTGAGACATGACTTTTTTAAACCTCCCCTTTCCTCATGTTTTCCCCCTTTTCCTTATCTAAATGAAAAGGGCTTCACACGAGGCTGCAGCCAGGCATTCCCGTCTAACCATGTTGTTTTCTTTGGGTGGCTGTACTGAAATGTAATTGTGTTGTGTTTCTGTGCAATGACAATGAAGGCTGATTCTGATTCTAATGTGGGTGACTCTGTTCCGAAAGGAGTGGAATCTACAGCCTGAAGGAGAGAGAGAGAAGGTTTAAGGTTGTTTGTGGCACATATCTTTAATAGGGATGACTCCAAAAGGTATTCAGTTGTATAAGTGAGAAAACATCACCGTTTGTTCACTTATTCATAAGCCATTTTGTTAACAACAAAACAAAGACACACACCCACACTCAAAAAAACATGATACAAAATTATAAATAATTGTCAGGGGTTAGATCAGCTATACATCACTAGAGGTGAGGTTCCAGAGACAAATAAGATGGTCATATTCAGGTTAGGAGAACTCAAAGCACCCCTGGATCTGACCCCAGGAACATCAATCAATATGTGATCATTAGACATGCTCCCCCTACACAGAGACAAGCTGAAAGTATATCAAGCAGTCAGCCCAAGAGACTCTTTGAATGGTGATCAGCTATACATCACTAGAGGTGAGGTTCCAGAGACAAATAAGATGGTCATATTCAGGTTAGGAGAACTCAAAGCACCCCTGGATCTGACCCCAGGAACATCAATCAATATGTGATCATTAGACATGCTCCCCCTACACAGAGACAAGCTGAAAGTATATCAAGCAGTCAGCCCAAGAGACTCTTTGAATGGTAGTGCATCCCAGAGACAAGTAGACAGAGTAAACAGACTCATAAAATCCCCATAGAAGGGCCAATTATGGCCAGAACCTGACATCTCCTCGCCGTAAAAACTACAGGAAGCCGTAACTATCGGGCAGAATTTGATATACAACCAGTTGTTATTGCCACCCATTTGTGGCGATTAAAAGCCACCCTGGAGACCTGCAGTGGGGTAAGGAGGACATTCTGAATGCCTCATCTCACCTTATGAAGAGCTCTGGGAGGGCCCCTCCGATGGGAGCTCCCCATGCCAAGCAATACTCCCTAAGAACACCTGATTTATCATCAGCTAATGTGGAAGCCTCTCCAAGCCCTCGTGATTGTCCCTCACTGACAGAAACCTGCTTTATTACAATCTGCACTGGCATCAAATTTGTCCCTCACTGACAGAAACCTGCTTTATTACAATCTGCACTGGCATCAAATACCAAGCTGCTTGTATTATTCATAAGATCACCCACATTTTCTCATCGAAACATGAGATACATTATGCAGAGTGCAAATGCAGAACTGATTTATGAGTCTTGGTTGTGTACAAACATACACACGCAAAGATGGAAAGAGCCTTGAAATAATGTGGCATTGCAAAGCAGAAAAATAAGACACAGGAAACAGGAATAAAAACATTCCCAGAGCAACTGAAATGATGAATTACATTTGTGTCTGAATCATGAGCCATGCCTTTTCTTTCTTTTGACCTGATTCAAACATTGTCCAAAAGCTCACCGGCATAATCCAAATTATGCAATAATTATTTGGGTGCTGACTTTGTTTTTATACATTAAAAAAAATCCACCATTGTTCTCCCTTTTTCTTACAAATACGGCTAAACACACACACACACACACACACACACACACACACACGCACACACACGTATGCACAGCTAAACACTTCAAATCCCTCTCATCAGTATTTTGCACTCACATCTGAGGATCTGATAGTCCAAGACTATTGATTTTACAATGCGGCCACATCCAGCAGTCATTTGCAGTGATGAAGGAAGACAATTGCTGCCAAATCATCCCTGGCATTCATTAGGAAGCTAACCAGAGAAAACTATCTCGAGTCTATTGAAACTTAATCAAGAACTGGTGCAGGCTAATAGGGAGAACAACAGGAGAGTCTGTCACAGCTCTCACAGGGGGTTAGTGTGGCCAATGGATGTTGTTAAGCAAGTAAAAGTCAACACTCCAAAGTGTTTCTATCAATATCAGAATGATGCAAAGGAGCAGAGACCCTCATAAGACTTGTTTTTGTTTATATATGTTATGCATATACATTGTCCAGTCTGTTGAAATGTGATGGCTATATGAAAACAATCAGAAATGAGGGGGAGAACGTTAACACAAAGGCCTAAATTACTTGGTAGAATGCACATCACCCACTACTTTTCATGTCAGAGTTGTAAACAAAGTTCATTTAATGAAGAAAAAAATTGAATAAGAGCACATTTTTGTTAAAACTTGTAAATAGGTTTTAGGGATGATCTTACACAATATTGTGAGATCTTGTGGAAGTAGGTCAGTATGTGCTGAGGATGACTGTCAGCTAACAATATACCAAATGTGGGTTGAATATCCATAAGAAAGACTGAGTTATAGCTTTATCTATGTTTGCTAGGGCAGGGGTTCCCAAACTTTTCCATGCCATGTCCCCCCAAACAGTATTAGTTTCTGGCCGAAACCCCACTCGCAAAACACTCAAACAATGCTACAAAATATGTAAAGAACCATCAACTTTTAGAATGTTTTAACTTTTATTCACTATATTCAATTAGTTATTACAGCTGCTGAGCATAAAAATGTTATTAACATGTTTTAAACACTGTATTATATTCCCACTGAAAACCCCCCAACTTTCAACAAACTGTTGACCAGAGGAACAAAACAATATAAATCTAACCTCTCAAGTGTGTTTATCTGGAAATGACAGATACAGATTGCCACAGTGAGTCATTTTCATTGATATTATTACCGGTACTATTTTTTGTTGCCTTTTTTTAAATTTTTTATTGGATTAAATTTTTTTAATCTTCTTCTCTCCAGCTTTCAGGGGTCCCTCTATCTGCCCCTGGCGGCCTCCCAGGGGACCGCAGCCCCCACTTTGAAAAACACTGTGTTAGGGTGTCATGTTTATGTTTATTAAATTTGTTCTTTTTTTTTTACAAAAGAGACAATACAAGACAATCCCATAAATGATAATGTACAAAATATTTAAAAAAATGAAAGGTAGCAGAAAGAAGAATAAATCTTATTATATCTGCCCCTTTTTTCCAACAATCAGATTAAACAATAATAATCTTCAACCAACAGTACAAAATGACTAACTCTTTCTAATTTTCTAACTAATACAATACACATTACGCTATTTCATATTTTTTAACACATTCGTTTTGATCATTTTCTTAAATGTAAACATTGACTTGGCATTTTTAACTACATTCTCCAAGCCATTCCATAATCTAATTCCCTGGATTGAGGTAGAACGTCCCTTCAAACTAGTTCTGAATTGTGGTTTTACAAACATCTCTGTCCCCTTAAGATTATAACAACTTTGTCTTTTAACAAAATGCATTTGGATATTTAAAGGTAATGCATTATTTTGAGCCCTATACATAACTGATAAAATATTATAGTCTACCAAATCATGGAACTTCAATAACTTCAGTTGATAAAATAATGTACTTGATGGATGACAGTAATGTTTTCTAGTGATAATTCTTACAGCTCTTTTCTGTAATACAAAAATAGGCTTTGTGATTGTTTTACACGCATTCCCCCAAACATCAATACAATAGATTAAGTGTGGAACAATGATTGTGTTATACAACAAATACAGAGCTTTATCATTCAATAGGTCTCTGACTTTGTACAGTACTGCAATCGATTTAGCTATTTTTATTCTTACAGAATTTATGTGTTGTTTCCATGTCAGTTTGTCATCAATGATAACACCCAAAAACTTCACCTCACTCACTCTACAAATCTCAACACCCTCAATTTTGAGTGGAACATCAACAGTTTTCTTTTTATTACTGAATATCATGTAATTAGTTTTTTCTAGATTTAATGATAATTTATTTATTTTAAACCAAGTTTGTATCTTGACAAATTCTGTCTTTATCAATTCCAACATTTGTTCTATATCTTCACCTAAACAGAAAAATGTGGTATCATCAGCAAAAAGTACACATTTAAGGAGTCCTGACACATTTACCAAGTCATTCACATATAAAATAAATAGCTTTGGTCCAAGTACAGAGCCTTGGGGAACTCCACATGTGATATTACAGAGGTCAGATCTTACATCA
>JBBPBX010025208.1:19960-39075 GCA_038048925.1 Garcialebias charrua | reverse complement strand
TGAATTGGTTCGAGTAGTTACACACGCCCAGAAAACTTTGTAGTTCTTTGAGATTGGTGGGGACTTTGAGATTGTCGAGGCCTTGGGTGCGAGTCAGCTGTGGTTGTACTCCGTCAGGACCTACAAGTAGGCCAACGTAGTCCACTTTGGTTCTGCACCATTGGCATTTTGACAGTGATATCTTAGCACCAGCAGTTGTCAGCTGATTCAGAACGTGGTCGATCTCAGCCAAATGTGAGTCCAGTGTTGGCTGCCTCAAAAGGACATCGTCCACGTAGATCAGTGTTCCACGCTCGTGGGCGTCTGGACATGCTTTGTTCAAGAAGATGTTGAACTCTGCAGGTGAGTTAGCGTAGCCAAAGGGACACCTGTTAAAGGTGTACTGACGGCCACCAAAAGTGAAAGCTAGTTTGTACTGGTCCTCGGCGCGCACAGGGATGGTCCAAAAACCAGAGGCGACGTCGAGAGTCGAGAAGTACTTACCATTGGTGACCTTGGGCAGTTCCTGTTGGAGTTGCGTCATAGGCCATCTGGATAAGGGAACTTGTTTGTTTAGCTTTCTGTAGTCTATAGTGAGTCTCCACTTACCATTAGGTTTTAACACCGGCCATAAAGGCGCAGAGTAAGTGCTGTTACAGTATCGGATGATACCTTTTTCTAACAGGTCATTAATGATTTCTCTGACAGGTTGATGTGCTGCCAGAGGAATCTTGTACTGTCTGACAAATGCAGGGGGAGCATTAGGCGGGGTTGGGATGCTCACTGTGTGGAGCGTGGTCAACCCACAATCCATCGAGTCAGTTGAGAATGATTTCTCATATTTTAGAAGAACTTTGCGAAGTTTGTCCCTTTCTTCATCAGTTTTCAGGGCGTCGGCTTGGGCGACCACCTGGTCAATCTGTGAAGCAACTGAGAGGGGTTCTTGTTCTTTGGGGAGCTCCAGTGAGTCCCCTTCAGTGTCGTAAAACCTGTCAACAGGTAGTGCACTGTAAGTTTGGGGGCATAGACTGTCTCCTTTGTTGAAACCGAACCTGCGGACAGTGTCCTGGTCGGACTCAGTGGGGGAGAAAAGAGCTATGGCCTGTGTTGGTTTCGTGAACAAGACTTGCCCCGTGTGTTGATATGGGATCAAGTTCTCTGGGAGTCCTCCCAGAAATGGAATGCTTAGCTCAAAATCATGAAAATCAGTGGAGATCAACCATCCTAGCTGTGTGTTTTTTGGGATCAGTACCTCTTCTGTGCTTGTGTTGCACACAGCAACAGTCGTGGTTCTGCAGTCGAGGGTCACTTGGCATGTGGCCTCCATGGACAGTCCTAAGTTGAAAAACATAGGAGATGGTTGAAAGTATGCCTGTTTTGTGCTAATAGCTTGTCCTTTCATGATGTGACACATCACCGGCTTGTTCATAACCTGAGGTGGTACCGCAGTGTTATGGCTGTTAGCAATCTGACAGACCTCTGGAATGGTCTGTCCAGCCTTAAGGTTCTCTGTTGTTAGCACAGGAGAGTCCTTTGTGGCTGTGTTTAGTGACCACAGTACATTGTTGTTGATGTCCACTCGGACACCTAACCTTACCAAAATGTCGGAGCCTATGTAGGTTGCATGTGGTAAGTTCGGGACCACGAGGAACGGGTGATCCAGTTCTCGTTGGTTCCAGATCAGTTTCAGGTCAATGATCCCTTTTGCGGTCATTACCTGTTTATCGTTGGGGTCCAACGAAAAGCGGAAAGCCTTTTTGTTCATTTCTAGACCCAACTGTTTTTTAACCAAGGTTCCATAGAAAGCTTGGCTGATCGCTGATTTCTCCGTCCAAGGAGACAAAACAGCATCATCGGTGTGGGATCCTTGGATCTCAACACCCTTGACTACCTGCGGTAGGTAGTGTTCAGTGAGTGCTGACTGTTTCAGCTCGCAGAGGAGGCTCTCTTGTTGGGCCTTTTCTGCCTCACCTGTTGCTGAAGGTTCACTTACCGGGATTGTGCTCTCGTTGGAGGACCCCTTTGTGCCTTCCGCGGTACCTGCTGTAAAACAGTCAGTGTCACCATGTGTAGGCATATCGATCGGCAGTGGTTGGCTCACTCTGGTCCACATTGTTTGATCGCCATAATCTATAATCGCGTCAAAGCGGTTTATAAAGTCTTGGCCCACCAAAAATGGGAATGAGTCAACGGTGGACACGTGTACCGGGTGGTATAGCGTCATTTCACCAATCTGCATATGAACCATGGCTATAGCTGTAAGGGTTGTACTCGTCTCTGAGAGTCCCTGTAGTACTACAGCACATTCTTTGAGGGGTATTTCCCTGTCAACCCCGCTAGCGGCTATCCTTAGCTCCTTCAACAGTGTGGGAGACATAATGGTTATGTCAGCCCCACCATCCAGGAGGGCCTCTTCTGTGAGGACCCCTTCTAAAGTGATTGACAGGTAAGCCTTCTTAGCGGGCCCCTTCCTGATAATGTTACACAGGAACCTATCAGGTTTTTTTCGACGTTTGTTACGTCTACCACTGTCTGTGTGAATTTCATTCACCTGTACTGGTAGTGCAGTCACACATGGGTCTAAGTGATCGGGCTGTGACGAGTCATTGTCTTTGGTGAGTGAGCTTACCCCCCCTTTTTCCGATGAGGGGCACTCGGACTCTGTAACAATGATGTCATGGTCACAGTCAACGTCTTGTTGACCGTCTATACCCTGATTGTCAGCATCCTGACCATCAGTATCTTGGCGACTGTCAGCAATCGTGGCATTGCTGTTATTAGTGTGTTCTGAGTCACTATCAATGATAGTGCTACACATCACACCAGGTTTGTTTTCCTTGTTTGTTTTTTTCAAACTTTCTAACAACCGACGTATGTTCTCCATCTCTTCTGAAGACAGAGGTTTAGGGCCTTTTTTCTGGAACTTCTGTGGGTTTTTCCTCGCCCCAGACTGTTCAGTTTGAGGTGCAGGATCTGGCGCATTGCTCGGGGGTCCCCTCTGGGACCGCCCTCTTCCATATGAGTCACCTTGGGACCCATATTTCTTTTTCTTTTGGAAAGCCCCCCTTTTTTGATGATGGGGTTCTTCCTCTTGATGCGGCCTGTACCACTTAGGGTCTCTGGACCCCTTTTGGTCTTTGTTCCAGCGGACACCTTCATTTTGCGGTCTGTCAGGTTGGAAATTTTGCTTATTCTCGGCTTCCTTAAAAGAGTGAGCTGGCGCTCTTGCTCCTTCAAGGTCTAGCGTTTGGTATTTGACCTTTTCACCAGGACACACTTCAAAGGGTGTTTTGTTTGGTGTGCGACCTGTAAAAACATCTATCGCGCACTCTCTTATGTCTTCGATGGACCTCCGTTTATAGTTTGCGCTGACATGTACTTTCTCTCTTATGTCAGGGCAGAGGTTTTGGCTGAAAATATACTTAAACCCTACCTCCTCCTCCATTTCAGGTTCGCATCTGTCCCCGAAATAGGCACGGAATATTCGGTCATAATATGACCTTGGGTGTTCATTCCTACCTTGCTTGATGTTAGCTGCTGTTATGATGCCATCGGGCCCCGTGCAAGGAGAAAACTCCCTTATCAGCGCAGCACAGAGAAGACTGTAGTCTTTCATCACTGCTTCTCGTTGACGCTTCATAAAAGCATGCACCGTCCTGTCCGATGTTAACCTTAACAGACAGATTCTATCATCATCTGTAGCTTCTGGGAAACGTTGAAGCTGGAAATCAAGGTCCTCGAGATAGATCTTGGTTTCGTGTGAGCCCATTGGGCCAGGGGCGAAGGTTTGAATGCTTTTCGCCATATTCCGTAGTTCAGCCATTGATAGAGGTATTTGTGGGTTATTATCAGATCCACCCACCGGTGCATCCGGTGGGATTGTCGGTTTTAGAGGCCCTAAGGGACGGCGCGGTGGTGTTGGAGGGAGTAGTGCATCTGGCATGGGCGGGGGCGGTGGAGGAGGGAGTAGGTCATCAGGTATGGGAGGAGGCAGCGGAGGCGGTGAGTTCTCAAGGTGTTTACTCATGAGACCCAAACATTTTCTCTCTTCTTCAAAGAGTTTGTTCATTGCTGATGCACGCTCTATTTTACAACTATTCAGTTGGACTTTTAACCCATCATTTTCACGTTGTAACATCATGTGCTGTTCTTGTGATTTTCTATAATCTTCTTGCAGCCTTGTGTACCGTAGTGATAATGATTCCAGGGTGTCCGTGCATTTTTCCAGCGCGTCTCGTGCCTCCCCACAATCCGCCTGAATCGACTTGTATTGATGGTAATACTTATCCTTCTCCACCACACATTTTTCCAAATCAACTTGTGATTGGTCAAAATCCCTTTTTAACACTTTGCATTCTTCGTAGAGACTACGCGTTTGTTCAGCGCTGCCAATACTCGACTGTGTTAAACTCTTTACCTCCTGCTGTAAAGCGGCAACCTCCATTTGTGCTGTTAAACATGATGTAGAGACAGCCCGGCGTACAGCAGTTTCAAAGTCTAGCTTGGCCTTTAACAGAAGGCTTAATTTAGCCAAACGTTTATCTCTGTCTGCTTTCTTTTCAGCCGTTGTGGTTCCAGCTGTTACAGTTTTTAATGCACTGTCCACATCTGCTTCCTCCATCAACTGTGTCTCTTCATGGTAGTTTGTGATGGGCCCTGTGAGTGAAAATAAGGCACATTCGATCCAATCTGCTTTGGTCGGGTCGTGGCCTTGAGGTGGCACAGGCTGCCCTGTATCAGTGGTGTCAGGGGTCTCACCCTCTGTGCCTGCCATCTTTTATCTGGATTTTCAGTGAAAATCAAAATAAAAGATGTTCTGTATTCGTTATTCTAAACTTTTCACTATTTGAAAATAAACAGGAAAGTTTAAATGTACACAGGATAACTGGGAGGTGATGTGTCAGAGAGAAGGAAGAGAGGAAAAAAAAATTCAGTTATCTGGAGTGAAAACTGTACTTTTGTTTGTTATTTTAAATTCTTTGTATTTAAAATAAGCAAAAATGTTTGTCCGTACCTCTGTTATTCTAAATATTTTATTTAAAATAAACAGGAGCTATTGTTTGTGTACAGAACAAAATTAAAAGCTGGTAACTCACCATAAAATGCTGACTTTTTATGATGTTTTTTGTGAATGTGACTGTTCGTCACTGAAAGTGCACCAGGAAATGACGACACAAATAGGCGGGTCGACGCAGCGCGTCACCAGCTCTGCTGTGCTGAGCGAGGCGGAGCTCGCTACACAGATACGTGACGTCAACCAATCAATCACAGTGCTTGTAGTCCTTTTCCCAAGCAACCATGGTAAATGTAGTTTTCTAACCTTCGACCAATGAAGTACCGGAAATGACGACAAAGTGGGTTGTCGCAACGGCGTGCGTTCCCACTACAGCGAATCAGCGCTCGCTACGAGTGATTGACAGCACACAACAGCGAATCAGCGTTCGCTACTTGAGTGATTGACAGCACACAGCTCTCGTTTCATCCAATCACAGCTCATAAACAAACGTGTACTTGGACACGTAGCTCTAACGTTAGCTCGCACAACAGACCACAACTTTATAGACTCTTAAAACAACTCAGACGCTACAAATTAACTTTCCAAAATTCTGAAACATGCGGCGAACACACCTAGACAGGCCAACTTAGTTACGCTCAGTAACACAGCACTGCAGCTGTTGAACAAACACGGACTCTCTCGGAGCGCGTTAAGGTCGGTACCGGTCCACTTTGTCGTGGATCAGAAACACGGGTCTGAACAGAACCACTATCCGACACGTTCTAACAGTAATATGCTTCTTTGACCTGCTCTAAAATGTAAAATACCACAACAGCAATCTTGTAGATGTTAAATTAGCTTTCAGGCTTCTGACTCGGCGGTCAAACAAAGCTTTGTACAGGAGTCTGCGTGAACTGGACCGAACCAGGACCAGAACCACCACAGACCACGGCTGACAAAACTTCACCTGAATGCTTCCAACAGCGTCTAACAGAGTTGAAACAATAATAATCTCACAGCTTCAAATGATAAAAACATGCAGAATCTGCCTGCTTTGAACACTTCCAGCCAAAATCATTATCCTCAGAGTTTAAAACTTGGATCCACTTATGCAAACATGACGTTACAGTTCATGAGAAACCACAGAAATCAATAAACTTTCAGAACCGGTACGGGCCACCAGATGTAAGAATTATGAGGAGGTCAATATTAATACTGACCTCTTTATCCTTAATTAATCTACTTATTCAGATTGAATAGTAAATTCACGGATTCTGTTCTTTTTCAGTTTACCCAATATTTCTGTGATCTTTATGATGGATAAATAAACAGAGCCATTAAGTGACAAAGACGTTAACTTAGTTTGATATGTCAAAGAGACACTATCATTTATTTAAAATAAATCAACTAAATTAACACCATTACACTTGATTGACATGATTTCACTTTCTTTCAAATTAAAACGTCAGCACACTTAAATTCAACACAACAGACATAAATATTGGATGTTAACATATTTAGTCTGTGGGCTCTTTTAGCTTAAAAATATAGTTTCCAGCTTAGGTTGAGAGGGAAAAGAAATAGGAGGAAAGATTTAAGAAGAATTGGGAGGTTAAGAGAGGAAGTTTATCTTGCATTTATGAAACCAGATGACACTCTTCAGTACGCGTCCAGCTAAGATATCATCACACCTCCAGCAAGCAAACAGCTGCTCCTTTACCTTAAGACGTCCGCCTTGGTTCTGGTAAAGAGCTGTGGTCAACTTTAGACTGACGAGTCGTCGGTCCCGCAAGTCCAAGCTGGACTCCACGAGTGTTTACCTTGTCGGTGTCGGTGATACTCGCTTTCATCGGCAAAAGTCGTGGCAGTCGTGGTTTCTTGGCTCAAGATAATTTATTCCAGGAAGGAATAACAAACGCTCGTTCGAGGTGGACTCATAACAGCCTGTTATCAGTCCTTAGCTGAAGACGCAGGTCGTTAGCTCTTGACCAAAACGTACCCAGCTCTTGGGAAAGGTTCACATCTCTTTGAAATTCCCAACAAACTCTCGAGCGTTCTCGCACAGTTTTGACTTAAAAAGACAGGAACACAGAGAGGAGTTCACTTGCCTTATCATACCCAAGGTTAAAGCCAGAGCAGAGGGAAATGTTTAGGAACAGACAGAGAAAGCTGGAGCCTTGTTCATGAAAAACAACTGATTAAACTGTCTTCTTATTTCTAAACAAAACAGTCGGGTCTCTGTGACCCGATATTTCCCTTTAACACAGCAGTGGACACAGTTTAACTCTCACAGAATAACACAGCTTAAAAAGCACACATCATGAAAATGACAAAAGTTATTCTTTTGATCACATCAGCCTAAAATCAAGGATAGAAATAGTCTCTTTTGGTGACTATATTTATCAGATTATAGCTAAATGAATGATTTTGTAGTAAATGTCTTGCTTCACTGAGAGGTCAGTAAAGGTCATCACTGGACAGTTCAAAAGTACACAGGTGTCTTAAAAGTGGACAAGGTCATGTCCACTACATTGAAACACTGAAACATATAATAATAGACATAAGCATAAAATAGTAAAACTAACACTGTCCTGAGTTTTTGCATAGTGGTATAAGAGTATGAAAATTTACACCAACTCTAAAACTAAAACTAAAACATTAAACATTTAATGAACATAATACTGTCCTGAGTTTTTGCATACTAGTATAAAAAAAGAGTATAAAAAGTATAACTAAAATAAACTAAAGGTTTCTAGCATTGACATTTGCAAAGTGGCAAAGCAGCGTATGAGTTAATGTACACAGTATATGTATGAGGTAGTAGTTGATGTTGTTATAGAGGCAAAAAGTGGCATATGCAGTAAGGCACATTGGGCATCCCTAAATAAGACCGTTCAGAGCACACTGTATATGTATCAGCAGTGGTGTAGATATTAGAGTAGTGTAAATGTAAACAGTAGTAATTAAATGTAAGCAGTAGTAATAAAAGTAAACAGTATTAATAAATGTAAACAGAGAATGTAAACAGTATTATGACTATAGGCAGTGATGTAATACAAACATTAGTGCAAGTATGAGAAGTAGTGCAAAGTAGTGCTATGGTCCCCGTCTGTGGAATAGTCTGCCGGAGAACCTGAGGGCTGCAGAGAATGTTGTTGTTTTTAAGAGCAGGCTCAAGACCCATCTTTTTAACTGCATTTCCTGAACTGGTTCATCTCTGTTCACTCTTCATTTTCCATACTACTGTATTTAATTTGATTTATTTTGTGTGTGTCGTTTGCTTTAATTTTGTGAGTTTATTGTTTTATAATTCTGTACAGCACTTTGAGCTGCTTTTAGTATGAAGGGTGCTTTATAAATAAAATTGATTGATTGATTGATATGTTGTGACAAATATGCAAATTTTCAACATCATGTCACAATACCTTTAATAACACACAAGAGGCAGGTCTATATCACAGACGTCCATCTCACTCATGGTGTGGCCAGAACACTAAAATACCACTAAGCATTATGGGAAAGACATAACACATAGTCCACTCCATAGATATTATATAAATACTAGATACCCTACGGACTGGAGCTGCCTATTGGAGCGGACGTTCCGTGCGGCCGCCATCTTGGATGGGTATATTTCGCGCTCCCAGCGCATTTATTTGTATTGAAGAAGCTGTATGCTCCACTAAAAACAATCATAACTTCACGAATTCTTACCCGATTTTCACACGGTTTTGTTTGTTATAAACGTCAGAGATGTGGTTATGACGTGTGACACTGCTACTCAATAAAAGTATGTGCTTTCATGCTTAAATACTTTGTTTTATGCTCTTTAACAAAGATACACATATGGCATGGGATATTAATAAATGTATACATTTTTAAATTAAAAAAACTAGTTTGATTGTTCATTTGAATTTATTTTACTCTCTCACTCAAACACAGCATACAATACAGAGTCTTGTGTACAATGCTACAGCAACTATTTTTTTTATTATTTTTGAGTGCTGTGCATGTAAACAGTTGTGAACGAACCTTTTTTTATAAGACCTGAAAAAGTAATCTAAACCCTCCAGGTCCTTTCACTACCCTCCCTGCAATTGGGGCTAGGAAGCTCCAGAGCATGGACAACCAGGACCTTTTGTGTGTCTGGTGATAGAGACTTTGTGAGGTAATAGGCGACTGGAGCTTTCCAATGACCCTGTAGACCAACCACCATAAAAACAAGCACCTCCGTGGCTACCGTACATCAGTCTCATCCATGCCATCACCCATATCCAGACATTTTCTGGGTACAGGGATTATACTGGACATGTTTCTTGATTTGATTTGATGTTTATTCATTCATTTTAAAAGAACAATACAAGACAGTTTCATCAGATACAAGAATACAAGTAGGATAAAATGAAGGGAGCAGAAAGAAGATGAAATCTTATTATATCTGCCCCATTGATGGCCATGGCATCCAACATGAGGACCACAGAGCCATATTTAACAGGGTCCTCTTCACATCTCCTCTGCAACATGTCCAACATCATTGTGTTGAGCCCAGGTTTGGCATCCACAGACTGCAACCACCTGAACAACAAATAAATAAAGGTTTATGTGCTTTAACCCATGGATTGATAGATAGATTGATTCTCTTCTTTCTTTCTTTCTTTCTTTCTTCCTTTCTTTCTTTCTTTCTTTAAGACTTCTTGATATCAAAACTTTCAAAAATAGTGAAAATAGCAAGCTCTAAGTTATTACATCTGTTCTGTTTGTTGTACATCATACCTAAGGGTTGAAGTATTTTACTCAATATGTTTAAAATATGTAGTAAAATATACTACACCTTTGCAGTGTATGTGGATGAGGGAGGAGAAAATGCAGAGAATCCCTCAGGTAACTGTAGGCTTTGGGACCATGAAGGTGCAGTGTGAGGGCAAACTCTCGCTGCTCTTTTGTGTATTCATTGCCCCGCTTTGAAAAGAGGTCTATCTGAAGATCTGTAAATCAAACTACATAGTAAGCTTCCTAGAAATAAATACCTAAAGTCTGACAAAGAGTTTAAATGTAACATAACAAAAATTCTAAGTTGTAGTATTAATGTATTTACCTGAATGTAAGTCAAGCCTTTCTTTCAGCTCCTCATTTAGAAGGTTCTTCCTCTTCAGATCCAGCAATGATGACAAAATATAAATGATCAAATAACCAAAACTATTGTTCAATCTTACTTGTGAAAGGTAATCCCATGTGATCTACTTTCAACACTGCGCTGGTTATTGCAACCATAAGCTGCACAAAATACGGGCATAGTAACTCGACCTGTGTTTACTCCTGTTGGCTCTTATGTGGAAACCCCCATCCAATATGGCGGCGCTGCGCGATGCGATTCTGCCCACCATGAGGTATCTAGTATTTATATAATATCTATGGTCCACTCCCCATAACCGCTACAGATTATTGTTACCAATAGAGGGCAGTGTTGCATGCACTGTTGCAGGTGGTCTCTGCCTCACTGTTTTTAGTTTCGTTTTTGACTGCTGCACGTTTCTTTTTTTGCAGTTTATTAATAATAACTACCGGTAATAGTTTTGTTTTTCCTGTGACTTATCTGCAGTATGATAAATGATAGGAGCATAATATATGCTCCCAATGTTTTGTTGGTCTTTTTTTTTGTATAAATAATGACGTTATGTATTTTTTTTTCTTTTTTTTTTTTGCATCTTAAGATCCTATGATGTCATCAACTACTCGAGTTCTACTCAAGTTTTTTATGCTAATGTCGAGTTTTAAAATTATGTGCTCATTCAACCCCTAACCACAATCACAAACCACATTCTTCAGTCAATGCTGAAGAGGTGTGCAATATGCTGGACTGACAGATTCAGCCTCAGGTGCATTAGAGTTAGGAAGAGCATCTGAAAAGGTGAAAGTTTTCAGACCGTCTGTGGTAGAAGGGAAGAAGCTGAGTCAACGCACCCATCAAAACAGCTAAACATGGAAGCCCAGTGTGGTACCTGACCATCACATCATCTTGTAAGATTTGCTCATCCATTTTCTTTCGGGACAGCTCTTCCTTCAATTTCCTATTCTCCTCCAGTGAGCGGTTAATTTCGGCACGTCTGTGGCTACACAATCTGCAGCCGAGCTGTTCTTCTGCATTTTCCTTTGGTGTAGCATCATCCATCTCTGGCCCCTGGGCAGCTACACCCGAGGGCGCAGTTTCATCCACCTCTGATGTATGTGCAGCTAGATCTAGTGGGGTTACAGGTACAGCGTTGTCTCCCACAACACGTCACTGTCTCTGTACTAAGGTCAAATCCCTCAGTTTGTGTCTGTTTCACTTCTGTGTGACCGAGACGTAAAGAAGGAACCCAGTCAGGATGACTCTCAAGACATTCATAAGCTGGTTTGCCTGAAAAATAGACAGAATTTGCAGATTATTTATGTGGTTCTGCAGCTTGTGTAAAGTTAACAAGCTAGCTGCTGATGCTAAGCCAGCTAGCAACAAGTCAACAACTCTGATAAACACATGTGCACTAATCAATCACCACATAGGACTGAAACATCTTTTGATTCATCCTTACCTTTATGAAAATGTGTGTAGCATTCAATATATATGTGTAGCACTTTGAGATTTTCAGTAATGAAAAGTGCGTTATAAATTGAATTAATTATTATTATTATTATTAAAATGTCATGAACAAACAAACGTGTTGGGAAATATTACTGAAGGTGCAATAATTCTCAGTTGGGTCATCTGGACAGTTTATTTTTATAGAAACATTTCACCCTCTTTCTGGAGGGCTTCATCAGTCATTCAGATTCAGATTCAGATTCTGTTTATTATCGCCATTGTCAATGAACAGGATTCACAGACTAGGAATTTGCTTCGGCATAACGGTGCATAAAATATAGAAACATAAAACATAAAAAACATAAACCATAAAACATCAATACAATCAATACAATATTCAGTAAACAAAACCTACTAAGAAACAGCACAATTAGAGTGGTGCAATCAAAATACAGTGATACAGTGATTCCCAATCAAAATACAAATTACAGCGACCAAGGCAAGTTATGAGGTAACATGGTTATGCAGGGTATATGCAGAAATTCCAGAGTTGAATTTAATACCTTTTAATACCTTTTTAATACCATCAAAATATTTTTTAATACCATCACGGCACTGAGCTGTAACCGTAGCGGCAACCTGTTGTACTTCAGTTTAGAGCAACTAATTGTAAAGTGATAAGATTACTGTCGTTTTCTTCCTAAACTTTGGTAGTAAATGTAGTTTTATAACAATTACTGGATACATCAATTTGCTTCTTGCCTCAATAAAAGCACTGACGTATTTGTTATTTAAATCTAACCCAAGAGAAAAAGTTTAATTGTTCCCACACATAACATATCTCTAATGACAAACAAAAACTGTAAACTTGAAAACAGAACAGTTTAGTTAAAATAATTCAACACTGAACACATGCATAATTCAAAAAGAGAGGTAGAAAAATAATAACTACTGTATTTTTCATCCTGTAAGTTGCAGTTTTTTGCATAATTTACATGCCTTGCAACTTATAGGACGAAGTGACATATAGATTTTTTTCCCCATATTTATAAACCATAACACTGAAATATGACTGTTTCATTCATTCTGACTGAAAAAAAAAAAAACAGTTCATGATATCTATTGTAGTAATAGTATGGCATGCTGTTGTATCATGTAATAGGAAAACGTGCCTATAATGACAAATTTAAAAAAGTTCAAGACAAAAACAACTGGACTTTATTTATTATACTATTATACTATACTTTATTGCTTTTTTATTGCACTTTTTAGAATTCACCATGTCCTGGATGACTGAGAATCTTCACTAGCTATTAATGACTCAATCGGCCTGCCATACTCTCCCCACCTCTCTGCTTGAATCTTCAATCCAGCAGCCAGCTGCACCACGGTGGCGAAATGCAGCTAATTTGACCATTAAAGTGAATTTATTAAGAAAATGACAGACAGAAAAACACCTCTGCTATTATTTCGAGCCAAAAAACAATTGTTTAGGTAATTTTCTTGTTAAATGTCGGCGAAACGAGCCGCGCTCCTTTTTCCTGTTTGTCACTGCTGTGCTTTCACGGAGTACACAGGCAGCGTCACTTTTCTTTTTTTTTCTTTTTTTTAAATAAAGCCGATTTAACCATTAAAATACATTTATTAAGAAAACGTTAGACTGAGACACACCTTTTGCTATAATTTCGAGCTAACAAACAATTGTTTAGGTACATTTCTTGTTAAATGTCGGAGGATAAAGCCGTGATCCTTTCCTGTTTCTTTTTACAGACATGATACCAGCTGTAGGTGCGCGCGCACACTGACTGACGATATGACGTCTTTGTTTTTAGCTAAGGTCCTACTTGGAACATAAAATTAGAAAAGATAAATAAATTCACAGACCTTTTTTTAGACGACAGAACAAGAAAAATATAGTTGTGTAGGTTTAAAAAAAATTAATACCTCGTCAGATGACGTTTATTACTTTTTAATACTTTTTAATGGCCTTAATTTGTGTTAATTTCATTTACTACCTTTTACTACCTTTTACAACCCCGCGGATACCCTGTTATGAGTGTTCAAAAGTCTGACAGCAGAGGGGAAGAAACTGTTTTTATGGCGGGAGGTTCTGGTCCCAATTGACCGAAGCCTCCTGCCTGAGGGGAGTCGTTCGAACAGACTGTATGCAGGGTGAGAAGGGTCAGCTGTGATCCGACCTGCTCGCCTCACAGTCCTGGAGACGTACAGGTCATGGAGAGATGGGAGACTACAGCCGATTACCTTCTCAGCAGAGCGCACAATGCGCTGCAGTCTGTGTCTGTCCCTGACAGTGGCCCCGGCGTACCACACTGTGATGGACGCGCTGAGGATGGACTCGATGATGGCCGTGTAGAACTGCACCATCAGCTTGGCCGGCAGCTTGGCCTTCCTCAGCTGTCGCAGGAAGTACATCCTCTGCTGAGCCTTTTTGATGAGGGAGCTGATGGTTGGCTCCCACTTGAGGTCCTGGGTGATGGTGGTGCCGAGGAACCGGTAGCAGTCCCCAATGATGATGGGGGTGTTGTTAAAGGTGATGGGGGGCAGAGGGGCTCTGTCTTTCCTGAAGTCCACAATCATCTCCACTGTCTTCTGGGCGTTGAGCTCCAGGTTGTTGTTGCTGCACCAGGTCACCAGCCGACCCACCTCTCTCCTGTACGCAGACTCATCATCATCCGAGATGAGCCCGATGAGGGTGGTGTCGTCCGCAAACTTAATAAGTTTTACGGAGTCATGGTTGGAGGTGCAGCAGTTGGTGTACAGGGAGAAGAGCAGAGGGGAAAGAACACAGCCTTGTGGTGAACCTGTGCTTATGGTCTGAGTGTCCGAGACAGCTTTCCCCAGCCGCACGCGCTGACTCCGGTCTGTCAGGAAGTCAGTGATCCACCTGCAGGTGGCGTCAGGTACACCGAGCAGAGAGAGCTTGTCTTGGAGCAAAGCAGGAAGGATGGTGTTGAATGCAGAGCTGAAGTCCACAAACAGGATCCTAGCATAGGTTCCTGGGGAGTCCAGATGCTGCAGGATGAAGTAGAGGGCCAGGTTTATGGCGTCATCTACAGACCTGTTAGCTCTGTAGGCAAACTGCAGAGGGTCCAGGAGGGGATTGCTGATAGACTTGAGGTGGGATAAAACCAGACGTTCAAAGGTTTTCATGACTACAGATGTGAGAGCCGTCAACAGTCATAGGACTTCCAGCAAACTGGAAGTCCTATGACGGGTCATCTGGAAAGTAGAAACTGTCCAGATGACCCGATTGAGAATTATTGGATTTGGTACCTGGATTATTGAGCAGGAACTTTCTTGTCTTGAACCACTTTGGCTGTGGCTGCCTGCCTGGGAGGAGTCGACGAGAGACAGGACGGCCCCCAGAAACCATTCTGGCTCCAGCAAACTGGTTGGTCTACTTAAGGTGTTTACTTCTTGGTGGGGGAAACAGTTTACTGGAAGTCCTATGACTGATGAAGCCCTCCAGATAGAGGGTGAAACGTTTCTATGAAAAAGAAACTGTCCAGATGACCCGACTGGGAATTATTGGATTTGGTACCTGGATTATTGAGCATGAACTTTCTTGTCTTGAACCACTTTGGCTGTGGCTGCCTGCCTGGGAGGAGTCGATGAGAGACAGTACGGCCCCCAGAAACCATCCTGGCTCCAGCAAACTGGTTGATCTACTTAAGGTGTTTACTTCTTGGTGGGGGAAAAAGTTTGCTGGAAGTCCTATGACTGATGAAACCCTCCAGATTGAAGGTGAAACGTTGCTATAAAAAAGAAACTGTCCAGATGACCCGACTGAGAATGATTGGATTTGGTACCTGGATTATTGAGCATGAACGTTCTTGTCATTGCTGAAGGTGATGTTCATCCGTCTTGCAGCTGAAACTCATGCCAAGCGACGTCTCTTTGTTAGCTCGGTGACCTGTGTTCCCAGTGGCGGACTTAAGACATTTTGGGGCTCCAGGCAAACCTTCGTAAATGGGCCCTCCCCCAAGTCAGCCTAATGTACCATTAGGCCCTGCCCTGAATGTCAAAGATTTTCATGTATATGACAAAGATGAACCCTATGTAATAAAAGTAGTGATAATAAAATAACAAAAATAAAATGAACATATTATATCTCCTATTTGACAAAAATATTATTTTGACATCTGACTTGCCAAGTTTTTAAACCAATTTTATTTTAAATTATCTTAGTTTTAATTTCAACTGCTTGTAGATTTAACTGCCTTGGATATTCTAAGGAATGGTTTTTACCAGCTTCTAGCCAATATTCCGATGTTTCTGTAGAAACCACACATAAAGTAGAAAAGAAAACTAGAGATGCACCGATCCGATACCAGTATCTGTATCGGTCCCGATATTAAACAAAGTTCTAGATCGGGTATCTGTAACAATGGACCCGATCCATAGGGGCAATCTATACAGTTTATATCTATGCTGAGCTCCGCGCGTGATGTGACGTTATGTGCCAGCGACACGCAGTGCAGTGGCACGTGCAGTTTTCCAAATGGAGCGAACGAAAGGATCAGCCATCTGGAGATTTTTTACTTTACCTCACCCAACACATCCGACGGCTACGTGCAATACATGCGCAGTGACTGTTCCAAAAGGCGGAAGTAAAGCTTCAAGCTACAACACAGCCAACTTAATCAAGCATCTCCAGCGATTTCACCCGAAAGAGCACGCCGAGTTTGTTGAACGGAGTCAACAAAAAGGAGGCGGCATGAAGCAACTGACTTTGAAGGAGATGAAGGAAAAAGGTAAAAAGTTTCCACCTAATAGTGTGCAGGCAACAAAAATCACTGAGCGGATACTAAACTTTATTGTCATGGATGGACAGCCGCTCTCAGTTGTTGGAGATAAGGGATTCCGGCTGCTAATTAACCAGCTGGAGCCTCGCTACGAGATGGTGAGCAGAAAATATTTGTCAGAAACGGCTCTAACTGAACTGCACGGTAAAGTGCAAACGCATATTAGAGGAGATAAAATATGTTAAAGCCATGAGATTCACGACAGACATTTTGAGCTCTGACGTCTCCCCCGTGTCACTTTTAAGTTTAACGGCACACTGGCTGGATGAGAGTTTTGTGCCACACAGCGCAATGTTGAACGCAACAAACTTTCGTGGGTCACACACCAGTGAAGCGATAGCAGCTAGCCTGAAGGAAATGTTTGACAAGTGGCAAATTCCGTTGAGCAAACTTCATTTTATTAGGCTGCTATTTTTCAGTTTGCACAATTGCAGTTAACCAAAGAAAGGACTGATTTATGTTTATTTTGAATGTATGTCAACCAAGTTATTGAACTTAAGTTTTATTTTCCTAAATTTCAGCTCTTTTATTAGTGTACATTATATTTTGAATTCCTAATTGCACTCACTGAACAAGTTAAATTCAAAGATTTTTTTTTATGTGTTCGACTAAGCTTGTGAACAGTTATTTTATTTAAGATTGCTGTACTGGTGCATAGTTATAAAATAAATGTGCAATTCAGTAGTTCATTTATGTCTGTTTTTTTTATTTTTAAATAGGAAAGAAATGTTTCAATTAATGCTGTTTTTCATTATCGGATCGGATCTATATCGGCCGATACTAAACCTCAGATATCGGAATCGGTATCGGAAGTAAAAAAAAGTGCATCGGTGCATCCCTAAAGAAAACCAGTAGTTTGTGCTTAAGAGATGAATGTTTGGACTGGCAGTCTGTGGGCCTCATCCATCCCGGTCTTGTGAGCCAGACTTTGGTCACTTGCGAGCTGGATGAGGCCCACAGGGTGTCAGTTGAATAGCCCTGGTTTAGGGAGCTGGCAGAGATTAATCATGTGAGGTTTGTATGGGTAACAGTTTACTGGTCTTCTGTGATATGTGGTTAAAAACGGCATCTGGGAATTTTTTTTATATATTACTGTCGGAGGAAATAAACTCACTTTACTGCACTGTGTTTTTACAGCATTAAGTGATCATGAATTACCTTGATTACTCAGCTGGACATCTATGAAAGTTGTCTTCTGTCTTGTTACTGATCTTTAATGATGCACGTTTAAAGACTGCATCTGAAAAAAAAAATATATATATATGTTAGTGTTGGAGGAAATAAACTCACTTTGTTGCACTGTTTTTACAGCATTAGGTGATTACCTTGATTATTCAGTTGGACGTCTATTTATAAGTAGTCTTCTATCGTTCTTTGTCATTCAAGTCTTTTGGCCATAGTGCTGGATCATCTGCCAAAACACGACCACCAGAGAGTGAAGGGACTTCTTGACTCACAGCAGGCTAAAAGGAAAAAGAAGACATTATTACATTTAATACATGTGAAGGCTCTCATTTATCCAAGTTTCCGTAATTAAGACTGAAAGTTTTGACTTCTTTTTAAACCTTAAGTCTTACACAGACTTTAAACTAAATGACTCAAATAATGTCACTTTTCTCATTTATATCAATTTTTACATTTTAAAAAACAATTTAATTTAGTAATCCTAGCCTTTTGATTCTGTTGTTTTAAACTAACAGTGGCATTTCTGTCCAAAGCAAACCAGTCATTATAAAAAACACGTTTTTGCATTACTCTGAAATCTATAAGTTGTGCTTTGTAATGTAATTAATGGAAGGAATATGGAACAAATAACAAAACAACAATAGTCTGATGAAGTTTTAACAGTCAAATATTTTGTAAAATGGTTGAGAAAAAAATTAATAGATAACTGTGGAATATTTTAGATCTATTCTATTCAATGTATAGTCCGTATATTTTAATAATATAATAAACAAGCACTCAAGCAAGGTAGGGAGGGAGCTAAAGTACCGGTAGGTTAAATATAAAATCCCCTCTATCTCTCCTCGTTTAAGTCAGAAGATTTAGGCCGAAAATCTTTTAATATTTTGATACAGAAAGAAAACGTGAAAATAGTGGTCGTCTCAGCTGATTACTGTCAAGATTTCTTTTACCCAACCTACAAAATAATTCCTAAAACTCATACCTCATCTTGTTGTGAATCCTCCTAGTCTTCATCTTCATCTTGAGTCACTGCCTCGGCGGTATTCACTTCTTCCTGTATCCTGTTCGGTTCCCCCACACTTTCAATGGGTCGCCCATCATTATCAGCAGTTGATGACGTTTTAGACCCATTAAAAAACGTTGTCGCTATTGAGTATTCTATTCGAGGAACCTTATTCACTTATGCATGCTCACAACCACACACAAATGGGTGCAGGGATGATGTATATGTAGATATCATATGCAGATATGTAAATGGGTATGTGACTGAATATGAATGTATATGTATGTATACTGTACATATATACTATACATTTGTAGGTATGGGTATGTATATTTATGGAAATCTACTGCAAGGTCATGAATGTTATTAGTCTTTATGCATGTGTTGCGGTGTTCTGTCATGTACTTTGCAGGATTGCAAACGGAGGTTGGGTGTGTTTACCTTGTGCTTTTTTGTGGATAATTGTTGTGTTTTGTTGTTGTCTTACTTTCTGTCTTTCCTTTCTCTCTATTAAAAAAAAAAAAATATATATATATAGTCAACTTTATTGTCAGAACTGCAATATGT
>JBBPBX010025208.1:0-19947 GCA_038048925.1 Garcialebias charrua | reverse complement strand
TATATATATAATCGGTGTGAGAGGATGGCTGTAAGGTGAGAAGGGAGGCCATCTATAAAAGGCAAAAAAAAATGTCAATTTTGGTTGTGTAGAAACGTAAGTTTTGTTTTTTTCACGCTTTGTCCGTTTTTCCGCTCCGCTTTCGTACTTTCGCTTCATCTTTTTTCTTCTCCTCTGTCTTCCCGATTCCCGCTCAAGCATACAGCACTTCCTGGATTTTTGGGTGATGTCATGATGGAATAGTCCATTTTAGTAGGGGCGAGCAGAAATCGACCTTATATTGTATTGCGTTTTTAATGATCGTTTTCATCGTAACTATAATTATTTTTATGTTAAACGTACATTAACAAGCAGGAGCAATGTTAGGAATGTAGGTGAATGGCCGCGGGGCGGGGCCCTTGCTGATTGGGGGCCCCAGGCATCCGCCTCTTTTGCATTAATGGTACATCCGCGTCTGTGTGTTCCATAGTGCTGTTTCCAAGCTGGAAAGTTGTAAAAACTCACTCCATTTGTGAGGCATTTCCCCCTATGATCATGAGAACCATTGTGGCAGCTGAGAAAGCTTTTACCATTTATTTGTGATTTCCCGTATGATAATGTAAACAAAATCGTACAGCTCCATTCATGATCATAAACTTCCGTGTCTCTGTATCCTCTGTATCAGTAATGCATTGCGTTTTTCAGTTTTTCATTCATTCAACCTTTATTTATACAGGTTAATCCCATTGAGCCTAGGGGACTCATTTACAAGAGAGACCTGATTTATTTAACAAAGAGTGAGGACACCAGTGGATAACGACGACAACAATAGACAATCATAAAAGAGGCATACAGATTTAAAACTTTTTTCATGTCGACTGACGTTGCAATCCCATTCTCTATAATTCAGTAAAAGATAAGGATTGCATGATTAAAATGTGAAATGGGGACAAACCACATTTACAATTTCACTCACTGGGAAGAGATACTGCCATTTTGTTGATGTTGCTGGAAGCTGTCTTGCTCACAGTGGTCCGGATGAGTGTCTTTTTGCTTTGGTAGGGGCCGGTGTTACACCATATTCTGTGACCACCATATATTGTGAACGTAGGGGGCACTGTCACATTTTTACATCATACTTTGCAATACATGATAAACACTATTATACAGTATTCTGTGACCGTATATATTTTCATAATATTCATATTAGTGGTTAGATGTTACTTTTTATTCCTTAGAGGAAGTAGAGACTCTACAGAAACAGTTTGGCTCAAGTATTTACCTGTAATGTTTTTCTATAACAGGGTTTCTGCAGGTTTCAACAACTCAAATTTAAGACTTTTTAAGACTTTTAAAGACCAGTATGAATCAAATTTAAGACCTATCGCCCCCCAAAAAAAACTGTTTTAATTATCACCTCTTTATTCCAAAATTTGACTGACATATCAAATCGCACAAAAAACAGGTTGCTACTTGACTATTCTGTTAGTAAAATATTGAATAATTAAAAAATAAAAAGTTAGTTAAATAGCTTCAATAAAAAATAAATGTACACAAACATATATACAAATGTATGCTTTATACCTGCACAATATGTAGCTGCTTTGTAAAATGTGTCCTTGAGGGACGAGTGTAACCTGGATTAAAGGTGTGGATTGTTTTAACCTGGATGGGGCGGCTGTGGCTGAGTTGTTAGAGCAGTCGTCCTCCAATGCAAGAGTTGGGGGTTGGAATCCACCAGCAGTCACATGCCTAAGTGTCCATGGGCAAGACACTGAACCCCATGTTTGTGCCCCATTGGTGTATAAATGTGAGCTAAAGCTCTGATTAGTCTCTTTACAATAATTTGTTCAATTAGCTTTGTAATCTAGTAGAGTGCTGTATAAATGGGTAAATAAGGACATGTAGTGCTTTACACTACAGTGTAACGCACTTTGAGTATCAATTAGATAGAAAGGTGCTATATAAGTACAGTCCATTTACCATTACAAGTGTGGATCATTGTAACCTAGGTTAAAAGTGGGCATCATGGCAGTGAAGCCTTCGTCTTCAACCATCGACAGAGGCCTCATGTCAGTGACGTTCATGTAAGGATCTTTCAGTCTCTGCTGCTTGCTGTGGTGTGCATGATGTCTGTCCATCATGAAGGCTGTCATTGTTTGTTGTTTTCTGGAATGAGAGAATTTATATGTATTATATCATAATTTACTCAAGAAATGCCTCGTTTCACTTACAGTGCTAGTAAACACACACACACACACACACACACACACACACACAAATATAAAATACTAATTACACACACTTGAGTATATGAAATAAATTACTGTAATTCCTGTTTAAATGCAATTCATCCTTCCATACAATGCAATGTCTTCAGAATTTGCCAGCAAATTAATAGTTGAAGCTAAATCATTAAATTATCACCATCGTTGTGTTAGATTTATTTATAAATCACATTTGAACACAGCTTGTACCATTACATTAAAAATAAAAACACACACATCCTCCATCACTGTCACAGCTAAGAAACAAGCAGCAGCTTCAGACACTGATATTACGTTTTCTCACTTTGAAACAGAACAAATATGGTTTAATAGACTGTTACCTGCTGCTCTTCCTTCATCGTGGTGTAGTTAGTTTACAACTCCGTCATGTTTACATTTCATCCGCGTGGTTATCTCGTGTCGCGACTCGCGGCGTCACTTTTGAAAGCAGCATGTGTCCGTTTTTTATCTTTATGCCTGCATCAGGTGCTCCCACACTTTGAAGGACTACAAACAGTTTTCTCAGCGTTGCGTCGGTCATTTGTAAAATAACTTCGAAAACACAGTCTCTGTTCACTTCCGTCTCCCTCCTCGCTCTGTTCAAGCCACAAACCGCAGTTTTTTTCTTTTTTTTTTACTTAATTTTTTTACTTAATTCAGTCAGCCAGCAAACGAACAACAAAAGCTCCGTGCAGGTCAGAGCGGGGTGGGGGCTAGCGGGGGACGACGAGCTCTCTGTACTTGCAGTGAGACCGCGCAACGCACACACCGAACACACACACTGCCCTAGCTGCAACACGCTGCATGTTTGACACGTGGCTCACGTAGGAAGCTTGGGTTTTTTAGAGCTTGAGGCAGGATTACGACGGCGCACGAAATTAAGACCTCTTCAAAAACTATTTAAGACCTCAACACAATAATTCAGCAAATTCAAGACTTTTTAAGGCCTAAAAATCGGGAATATGAAATTTTTGACTTTTTTGGACTTTTTAAGACCCCGCGGAAACCCTGTATAAGTTACAGTGTGGTCACAATATCCGATAAGCACTAGGAATGTGCGATATGGCCTAAAATTCATATCACGATATGTATTGTGAAGGGTGGCGATAACGATATATATCACAATATGTTTTTGGTATAAAACTTGCAATAGGAATGAAAAAAAGCATAGGGTGTCCTTTTGCCATAATTTATTTTGAAAACTGCTATACCACTAAATAATCTCTATTAAGAAAATTTCACTACTAGGTCCAGAGAGTTTTTAAATAATTAACAACTCAAGCATTAGGCTTCTTTCTTATAGTGCAAAACAATGCAAAATATATCTTTTGAAGTTTTAGCCATAAGTTTTAAACTAAAGAATATGTTGTTAACTCTTAACAGTTTCCAATATTGTCACTTTAGAAATGAACATTAACAGAGCAGCATTTTACACTGAAAACACTTCACCCTCCAACCCTCTAGTGGGCGTCTCCTTCAGCTTTAAGGAGAGCTGACAAGGCAACCAGTTTCCGCTGTGGCTTTGACCAGAGGGTCTCGCAGTAAAATCACACCACACAGCGTTCTGTTCACAGATCAGAGAGCAGGTTTCTCTAAAGCTGACCAACGCTTACTTTAACTTTCGACAAAACAAAAACATTCGACAAAACGCAGCGTTTTGCGCATGCGTCCGAATATGGCAACACTACGGCAAGCCGGACGTAGTTAGCTTATAGCTTCGCTACCTAGCACTCGAAGAAAAGACTTTAACACCACTTACGCAGTTTAACACAAAAAAAGTATCGATTAACTCTGACAACTCTGATTGTACACTTCAACACCACTTATGCACAGTTTTAAACTAAAAAAATAAATAAAGATTAAATATTTTTACCGGTTAGCCGGTAGAAGACAGACCTCTATCGTAGGCTAAATTTCTATCGTTTCTACCGTGTACCGTTTATATCGCGCATCCCTAATAAGCACTATCATAAATCTTTCAAAATGACAAACAGGTGTTCTGTCCGGCCAGCGTAAATCGTCAGACCGCCATACGCGTAACGCAAACTGACGGCGGCATCTATCCGCTGTGAAATCAACATATGCTTCTATTAGTGCTGGACAATCATTCGATATTGATATATATCACAATATACATTTATTCAATAACAATTATATGAATTTTAAGCACATTTTCAATATTCCGATAGGATTACAGCGTTTCACTGACACTTTTCTTTTTCTGTTTGGGTTGAAGCGGCAGCTTCAGTTTCAACCCGGACAGAAAAAGCTGTGACACAACTGCGCAAGTGCCTGGTGACGTAGAAGTTACGCAGAGCTCGTCCAGAAGGCGTTAGCGATAGCAGGCTAAGCTAAGCTAATCTCCAAGGCGCGTGAAGTTTTCGCTTCAAAACGAGAGTCCATGACCGTCAGAATGTGACTGAACAAAGTTTCACAAGCAAAGAAAAAGCAGATGACATCACTGATAAGAGAGGAAAGACTAATTTGCCGGTGTGGAAGTGGTTCGGCTTTCTAAGATCTGTTAAACTGCAAGTTTCTTCTGCTGCAGCAAGGTCCTACTCGGTTTCTTTATTTTGCAAAACGTGACGGAGAGTCGTTCTAACTAGCGGTGGGAACATCTAACTTGTTTAATCTGAAGTTTCCACTCGACAGAATATGATGAGTCAGAAGATGAAGCACAATAAAGTTTGAGCCAACGTGTCCCTGAAACTACGAAGTACTGAAACACCCCTAGCGCTACATGTTTTTTGTTAATTCGTTCATTTAAAATAAAACAAATTCATCAGAACGAGAAAAAAAAACCATTGACTGAAAAGGTGCAGAAAGAAGAAAAAAATATATCTGCCCCTTATTTAAAAAAACAAAACAAAATAAATACAAACAAACAAAAACCTTCACTTGAACAATCTCCAAACTGAAAAAAAAAAAAAACTTCAGGTATCCTTCACCTGCACTATACCTTCCCAACAACTTTAATAATCTTTTAAAACATATAGTTTTATAAATGTTTATGGTGATATCAAGTCAACGCCACAATCCTGTTCCCTGAATTACAACACAGCTCCTTCAGACTAGTTCTAACTGAAGGTTTTATAAACATTTCCATTCTCTTCAGGTTATAATGACTCTTTTTTTAAACTAATTTTAATTGAATATTTGGGGGTAATATTTTTATGAGTTTTATACATGACTTGTAAAATACTATGTTCAACCGAATCATAAAATTTTGATAATTTCAATTGATGAAATAATATATTTGTTGGGTGGCCATAGCACTTCCTACTAATAATTCTTAAAGCTCTTTTTTGTAAAATAAAAATAGGGTTTGTAATTGTTTTGCATGCTTTTCCCCAAACTTCAATACAATAGATTAAATATGGAACAATAATTACATTATACAATATATACAAAGTTTTGTCATTCAAAAACTATTTTACTTTATACAGGGTAATGCAATTGATTTTGTTATTTTTATTCTTAAGTAATTTACATATTTCCACGTCAGCTTCTCATCAATAACGACACCCAAAAGTTTTATTTAATTAACTCTATGAATTTCAATGCTGTAAATTTTAAAGTTGTTGTTTAATGATAAAACTATTAATATTGACACAGTTCAGAATTTTATGGGAAGAAAGTTCATGCTCAATAATACAATAATACAATAATTCTCAGTCGGGTCATCTGGACAGTTTCTTTTTTATAGAAAATTGATGGAGGATGGAGGGTGAAATGTGGTAAGGCCCCTGTCATATACCTAACAGCTATATGACACCCTGACTAGCAGTTTAACAGTTGTATGACACCCTGACTAGCAGTTTAATAGCTGTATGACACCCTGAGTTAGCATTTGAACAGCTGTATGACACCCTGAGTTAACAGTTTAAGAACTGTATGACACCCTGAGCTAGCATTTAGCCTGTCAGATCATTGTACACTGTTATTAACACCTTCAGTTGCATTTCATTTCATCAGCACACAAGTTTTATACAAAAAGTGTTTGGAAGAAGGCAGGATACAGCAAGACATTGTTAACAGGAATAACAATAATATACCATACCATACCATACCATTTTATTTATAAAGCACTTTAAACAGGAACAAGTCCACACCAAAGTGCTGGACAAACAAACACGCAACAGGCAACACAGACAATGAAGTACAACACGAAAAACATAAAAACATTGCAGATCATAAATCAAACGATCCAATACAAATCAGCTGGCATTGAAAGCGATGGAGTAGTAGTGAGTTTTTAACCGGGATTTGAAAACCGAGAGGGAGGGGGCCTGTTTGATGAGCAGCGGTAACTCGTTCCAGAGTCTTGGGCCTGCTACAGAGAACGCCCTGTCACCCCTGCGCTTAAGGCGAGTTTCTGGAACTATTAAGAGTACCTGATCCTCTGACCTCAAAGCACGTGGAGGGACATATGGGTGTATCAGATCCGAGAGATAGGCGGGGGCGAGACTGTTCAGCGATTTGTAGACATACTGTACATGAGAATAATAATAATACTAGAAAGTTCCTGGAGAAACTTTGACGGGGGCTGCCAGGCTACTGCCCGTTAGCAACCATCCTGAATACAAATGGCTCCAAATGTTCATAGCACACATCACAGAGTTATATTAAATTCTTGAAATGATAGTAAAAGGTGTTTGGGTTCACTTTCAGCTAACATTACACCAAATTTCAGCTAAATAGCATTAAAAATGGCCGAATTATGGTGTTTTTATCTTTTAGATAAGGCGGCCATCTTGGATTTTTATTTTTGTTTTTTGTACGTGATAGAGAATGTCGTCAGCTACAACATCGCCAAATTTCAGCTCTCTATATATAAAGATGGCCGAGTTATGGCATTTTTTCTTTTTTAGCTATGGCGGCCATCTTGGATTTTTATTTTTGGTTTTGGTACGTGATAGAGGATGTCTTCAGCTACAATCTCACCAAATTTCAGCTCTCTATGTATAAAGATGGCTGAGTTAAAGCCATTTGAATGTAGCTATGGCGGCCATCTTGGATTTTTATTTTTGGTTTCCGTACGTGATAGAGGATGTCTTCAGCTACAACCTCACCAAATTTCAGCTCTCTATGTATAAAGATGGCCGAGTTTAAGCCATTTGAATGTAGCTATGGCGGCCATCTTGGATTTTTGATTTTGATGGGAAATTTACGATTTTTGTTAGCAAAATATTTCGCCATGGTAACTCCGATTGCTTAGAAAAGTAATAGCAATCATCTCGGAGTCGGGCCGGTCGTTTTGATATAACTTTTGTGGGGGTGCACGTTACGGTTCGGGCCGCATTAATGTGGATGGATGAATAATAAATAAAGAAAGAAAGAAAGAAAGAAAGAAACCCTTATTGGGTGGAGAACAATAGGTTGCTTCCAAGCATTTACAATGCATTGGCAGCCCCCAATTAGTTCCACAATTTCTATAACGCTTATTAATTTTTTTAGGTCCACAATTTCAAAAGCACAACTGTCTTAAGAAAATTAGGGGAAGCTAATTTAAACCGCAATTTACATTCAACATTGGGAAGCCAGCAGCAAGTAATGCAATATTTGCACTACACTGCCAACTAGTGGTGTATGACTACACCTTATATTACCTCTTGACACCGAATCGACTGGGATGTCATCTCCTTACATACAGTTTTCGGTCAAGGTACAAAAATGTAAAATTGTTTAATGTGTTGTTGACTTCAGGATTGCTGTGTTTCTTTGTCTTTTTTTGTTTTGTTTAGATTTTTCATTAAAAATGCATCGATAAAGAAGTTATTTTAATTGTTTTCTGGAAAACTGGAGCGTTGCAATGCATTATGGGGGGGCACTACAGCAGAGCATGGAGGAATAAAACTTTCCTTGCTGTTGCTCCATTTGACCACTAGATGTCTGTCTTTATCAGCATAAGATAAGAGCTTTAAATAATTTATCTTCATTCATTCAACCAACCTCTTATTTTTTTATTTAATTTTGAACTCATTGGTTTGGAAGGAAGCTCAAGCTGACATATTTTTATTTTATTTTTTAAATAATTTCTGCCTCTGACTCCAATCATTTATGATGTTCAAAAAAGCTTTCAGTGTGTAACTTTTATAAATTTGGTATAGTATGTAGCATTTTTATTTGTTTCCATTCATTCACCGATTTATTGTACCGGTTTTTATATTTTCTGTCCTGTTAAGCACCTTGGTCAATGCAAGGCATTGTAGGAAGGTGCTATAAATAAAGTTTATTATATTATAGTTTATTATTTAATGATTTATTTTTTATTACTTGGAAATAAAATGTGGTTAAGACATGTAAATAGTTATAGTATAAAATTCACAGTAAATCTTTTTAAAGGGCCGTATACAGTACAGCTGAGTCAGTACACTGACTGCATTTATCATGTCTAATGTCAGCTTGTTCTGCATTTTTTTAAGTACAGTATTTGAAACAGCAGTGAAAACAAATTTTGTGTGGAGGAACACTCGTTTATTTGCAATATAAACAAGTAAATCTACATGCAGATAGAACTTCAACTTACATGTGTCATTTTAAAACCAAATACAGGTAGTCCCCGATTTACGAGCGCTCTGATCTGCGAGGTTCCAGACTTACGAGCTGCACATTTTTGGAAAAAACGAAAAAAATACTGAGTTTTCATGTGTTTTTTCACTTCAGTTAGCAAGTTAAGCATATAAACACACGTTTCCGATCATTTTTATGCACTCAAAAGTAGTTTTTAGATAAGAAAGTTAATTCTCAATAGTCCAGGTATCAAATCCGCTCATTCTCAATCAGTTCATCTGGACAGTTTCTTTTTAGCAGAAACGTTTCACCCTCACTCCAGAGGGCTTCCTCAGTCAGAGTAGTCCAAAGCACACTGAAGTTAACCCACCAAGTAAGCAACTTATGTGGACCAACCAGTTTGCTGTAGCCAAGATGGTTTAGTTTTTAGATGAAAATAGAGTGTTTTTAGGTGCGCTAGCGAAAACCGTTCCAATTTACGAGCGGATTTCCGGATTTACGAGCGAAATGGCGGCCGTTCCAAATTACGAGATTTCCGGTTTACGAGCGCCTCGTTGTAACGGATCTCACTCGTAAATCGGGGACTACCTGTACAATGAATACACTTGTATATATGCCGTAAAGTTTCATAAAAATACACAAATAGAGCAAAATTATATAATGTGCATTGTGCAGAAATGAAGACTTCATCCCAGTCTAAGGAAAGCTGGAGCAGATACTGCTGGCATGGAGGCAAGGTGGAGAATTCTCATGCACATAATAATAATAATAATGAATTCAATTTATAATGCACTTTTCATCAATAAAAATCTCAAAGTGCTTTATAATAAGTGTTACTTTTTTTTTTACATGTGTAACATTATAAAACACTGTTGACATGGCTATATTAGGCTAGCCTGTATAAATAAAGGTTGAATGAATGAATGAATGAATATTGATCATTGTATTGCATAGACATTTTTTTCCATTTCTTCTAACAAATGTGTTTACAGTCTTGTTTCACTGTAATGATAAAAGCATCTGCCACGTCTAAAAATGCTTTAATAAAACACAGTCAGTGAAATAATCAATAATCAGTTAAGTAATAAGTTTGTTACTGCTCAATAATTACTGAAAGACGCCGGACAAAGTAAGAAAAGTTGATTTTTGTGTTCCGTTGCGTCAGTCTCTGCTCAAACTGACTGTCAACGAGCTGCTTCTTTAACTACAGCTGCGGGAACCACGTGACCGCCTCCAGCGTAGACTCAAGACTCAACCTGAAGCTCCCGGGAGGGGGCGGGACAGGACTGATGGCTGCCCCTGTGAGCTTTTGGAAAAAGAGGTAGACAGAGCTCCAGCGTTTAAACTTCTTCTTTCTTTTTTGAAAGGAGCTCCTATTTTAAAGTAAAATAAATCAATACATACAAAATTTTTGTCTTTGGATTACAAAAGCTAACTGTTTTTGCTGGGATAGGAGTTGTAACCATTGTCTTCCTGGTATGTAAGCAGACACAAAGCATTGTGGGATCAGAACCGTCACTGAAAGAGACTAGCAGGAAGGCTATATCCTCTCATTATTTCTGTGTGTATGTGAGGGGCGCGGTTGGATAAATCATCCATGTTGTGAAACAGTTACAGTTAAACCCTCAGTTGTTCAAGAAAATGAAGCCTTTCAAATATATTGCTATTAGCGGTGCTGAATTTTAAATTTAGAAAGCACAAATCCGCTCATCAATTATGCAAATTAGTCAAACCGCTGTTACGCTGACAATAATGTTAGGTCCGCTGTAAGCGGATTAGCGAATTAGCGTTACATAGCGTTCATGTGCCCACCTTTGAAGTGGGCAGTAACCAACTAGTTCCTGGATTTGGAGATTCATTACGTCTTTGTTCGCAAATTACGTTGCCATGGTAACTCGAAATGCCAATAAAAGTAATAGCACACATCAGGGGGCCGAGCCAGTCGTTTTGATATAACTTTTGTGGGGGTAGACATTGTGGTTTGGGCCGCATTAACGCTCGACGAAATGTAGACACACGTTCGAGCAGGATAACAATAGGTGGCTTCCATGCATTTACATGCAATGGCAGCCCCCAAATATGTTTTAATGAAGGTTTACAAATACCTGTCACATTATTTCATTTCTTTCTTTTTTTTCCATTTACCCTTTATTTATACAGGTAGTCTCACTGAGTCACGAGAACTCATTTTTAAGAGAGATCTGTTTAGGGAGCAGATGGTGGAGGTTAAGGGCCTTGCTCAAGGGCCCAGAGTGGGGCAAATGAGGGTGGAGGCAGGTGTGGGTGTTTCACCTTTTCCACCCACATTTTGATGTTGACGGTAATAATAATGAATTCAATTTATAATGCACTTTTCATTAATGAAAATCTCAAAGTGCTACAAGGTGCAACAGAATTAAATGTCAATAAAACAAGTAATAAAACAAGTAAAATCAATAACAGTATCAACTAAGATCAAAAGTAGAATCATGAGGAGGTAGAGTATGCTCGGTTGAAAAGAAAGGTCTTCAAGCCGCTCTTAAAGTCAACCACAGACTGTGGGGCTCTCAGACAGTCAGGAAGAGAGTTCCACAGGCGGGGGTACCGCCTACCGGTACCGGAAGTTGAACCTGCAACTTTCCAATCACAGGCCCACCTTCTCTAACCTCTGCACCACCACTCCCCCAATAATTCATATATTGTAAGTTACAACATTTACTCACCTGCAGGTAGAATCCCCTTTGCCCATTGGGAAGAATGAGGTACTTCTCATCTTCTAAGCCAGTGTTTTTCAACCTTTTTTGAGCCAAGGCACAGTGTTTTCATTGAAAAAAATCCAGAGGCACACCACCAACCAAAATTGTAAACATAGATACTCTGTATCCGCCTATATTAAATAAGTCATTCTTATCAAAGTGTCTTGAATAGGAATGAAATAAACACAAAAATGTATTTTTATCATATTTTATATTTCTTATTTCAAACATGTCTTCAAAAATACACCAGAACAGTACCACAATAATGTGGTCTTGAATTTAAAGAGGTTGTAGAAAGGGGGGGGAGGCTTTTTTGATAATTTCCAAGGCACACCTGACGATCACTCGCGGCACACTAGTGTGCCTAGGCACAGTGGTTGAAAAACACTGTTCTAAGCATCTGATGTCACAATTTGGCCAACAGAAACTCTGAAAATGAAATGAAGGACTTTAATCTCTAGGAGCTGCACTGAGTACAACAATCTATCCAGACTTGCTCCAAACTAAAAACAGTAAGTGCACACTATCATTACAAATGCAATTAAAGTAATTAATGAAAATAAAACAATTATCAGCATTTATTCCACAGTATTGCAGCAGTGTGGCAGCATGACTCTGCAGTGCGTGAACAACCTGCTTGTATTACACCTGATGCTGAAACTAACAACCAGGCTTGGTGAATGAGGACTTAAAGGCTTTAGCTGGGCTCTGTGTCTGCTTCAAGATAAATAAAAATGTGCTCCAACTGTTTCAGAACTTTTCAGCTTGTTCATTGCTTCACCGTGATATGCTAGTAGATTAAGCTACCGTAAATATGCTAGTAGAAGTACGGTAATCTGCAGCCACTTCTTCAGCTCATCCCCCATCCCTCCCTCATCTGCAGCAGGATGATTATATTGTTAAAATTTAATTCACAAAGCTCAGACTAACTTCGCTCGCACTGTTCACACATAAACAAACTTAGTTTTCGCTCCGCCTTAATTTGCGCACATATTACACGCAAAACATCATCAAAACGATTTACTTACGGTTCTGAAAATGCATGCACACTGTAAATTGTGTAAATACACAATAATACCATGAGTACTGTGCACCAAAATAATTGACTGACTTACTTTTTGGTCGTATCTTGCCGTGTAGGCTGATCAGACGACTCCTGATCAGGTGTGCAGTGGAGAGCATCCTGTGCTCCAGCATCAATGTGTGGCATGGAGGCTGCACAGTTGCAGAGAGGAAAGCTCTACAGAGAGTGGTGAAGGCTGCACAGAAGTCTGTTGGAGTCAGTCTCCCCACCATCACAGACATTTACACCTCCAGATGCAGGAAAAGAGCCACTTGCATCATGAAAGACCCCACTCACCCAGCACACTCATGCTGGATCCCCACCGCACGCATCTCGCGCAGCCGAAACAGCCACTTTACATTGTAGTCTATGGGGGACGCGCATCTTGGAGCAGCGGGTCGTGTCGCGGCGCATCTACAGCATACAAACAGCGCGAAAGTGAACAGCAGCTGTTTCCTACTCCCGCGTCGCATCCGAGCAGTGGCTGTGGAAGCACGGAATGCCGTGCTTCCACAGCTAGATTCAGCTCGCTGCTCAGCAGCAAACAATCAGGACCAATCAGGAGAGACTCTGCCATGTGATCACGCAACGACGACGGGACGGAATTAGGTGGGCACCGCGCGAAACGTTTAACAGATGAAAAAAATCCCGCGGTAAACATGGAGGAGAAACTTACAGCAGGTCGTCAAACTGGGGGCGGGTGACACGGAAGTACCGCTGAAAGCGCTCCTCGTCTGCGCGCAGCTCCTGGATCAGATGGTGAAATTCACCGAATCCATGACGCCTCTCTAATGTGGGGTGAATCCAGAATCGTTGTTGTGCACGGCGTCTGCGTGTTGCTGCTTTGTAGATTAAGTACAAGGCAATTCTTCGTATTGCGTCCGCCATTTTTCTGAGACCGGAAATAAACAAACACCGGAGCGGAAGAGGACCAACACGCTCCTCCTCCCACTGCAGACGCGTTAGATGAGGACAGTCATCTGTTGACAAGCAGCCAGTACAGTGCGTTTGGAGATTTTTGGAAGCGCGATATGCTTTAGGTGAGGATGAGGCATCACTCTTTGCCCCACTCCCCTCAGGAGGGAGGTTGAGGAGCATTAAATGTAGAACCACTAGACTGAGGAACAGCTTCTACCCTGAGGCTGTTAGACTCATGAATAAATAATCAATATGAATAAACACTGCAAAATATCACATCATGCTGATGCTGATCTGGTTTCTTGTTGCTGTGTTCATCTGTGACCATCTGTTCATACAGACTCGTGTTCGTGATGCTGTTTATAATGATGTTTTTCTACTACATTAGGGCTTAGTGTATTACTAGTTGATATTTTTCTTAGTTAATCCTAGATGTTCTTAGTAGCCGTGTTTCCATCAAGGTTTCTAGGTGCGCATTATGAAGCATCGCATCAGAAAAGCTAAATGGAAACGGCAAAATTCGAGTTAACTTCCTCTAAGTCGCTCTAAAGTTGATACGCTCTCTTGAGGTGGTTTTTGGGGGGTCGAAACAGAGCTGATGCGCAAAACGACAGATGGAAACAGATTTGCCGACTCAGTTCTGCCGTAGCGAACATTCACGTCACGTGACTGATCAGCTGTTTCCGCTCCGGACAACATGTAACATCGCTAAAACTAGTTGGCATGACAGAATAAATACAACTTGCCCGATAGCAACACGTACCTGAAATATTCTCTCCATTTTGACGAGATGTGTGGTCGGGTTCTGTTTTCAACCGCTACTTCCTGTTTACTGTAGACATGCGCAACGCTGACGTCTGACGTAATGACGCTGACGTCTGACGTAATGACGCTGTGCGTGGCTTGGTAGATGCGCTACAAGCCAGTAGATGGAAACACTTCTGATCCGCATTAATTTGTATTTACATTTTAGCAAGATTTCAAAAATAAGCTCAAAATTCGAAATGAAAATGGATGGAAACACGGTGATACATATATAGTGTGCTCTGAACGGTCTTATTTAGGGATGCCCAATGTGCCTTACTGCATATGCCACTTTTTGCCTCTATAACAACATCAACTACTACCTCATACATATACTGTGTACATTAACTCATACGCTGCTTTGCCACTTTGCAAATGTCAATGCTAGAAACCTTTAGTTTATTTTAGTTATACTTTTTATACTCTTTTTTTATACTAGTATGCAAAAACTCAGGACAGTATTATGTTCATTAAATGTTTAATGTTTTAGTTTTAGAGTTGGTGTAAATTTTCATACTCTTATACCACTATGCAAAAAACTCAGGACAGTGTTAGTTTTACTATTTTATGCTTATGTCTATTATTATATGTTTCAGTGTTTCAATGTTTAGATGTTTACTGTTGCACCGAGGGACTGAGAGAAACGCAATTTCGGTCCTGTGTATGTCCTGTACAGTACATATTGCAGATCTGACAATAAAGTTGACTTTGACTTTTGACTTACTGTTTTTCTCTTGCATTTGTTGTTGGATGTAACTGGGACCCTGTGTACATAATCTCGTTTTCATCACATGTACCACATGCGGTGCAAATGACAATAAAGACTCTCTGACTCTGACTCCTGGGCACGTCATGAGCTTAATGCAAACTGCGCATGCGCGCCATAGTTGCAAAGTCCGCTTATCATAGGCGACTTTGGGCTTGTCATTTTCCAAAGTTGCTTAGAAGTTTGTGAGTCGCTTATTGTGGTTTATTGGGCTTATTTGGGCTTGCTATTCTTTGTTATTTATTCTTTGTTCAGAGTGACAAGACCACGCTAAAATGAGCTCCAATAAGTGGGGGAAATATGAGAAAAAATATAATAAAGAATGGGAGAAAGAGCACACACTTAAAACATGATTCAGGAGGATAGAGATTAAAGAAAGTTTTTTTTGTTGACTTAGCTTACCGGTACTATGAGTTTGCTGTTTAATTTAATTTTTTAATTTGTACGCATCCTTTATGATTGTCTGTTGTTGTCGTTATCCATTGTTGTCATCACTCTTCGTTTAAAATTCAGGTCTCTCTGGTAAATTGTTGGTTGGAGGTTGAGGAGCATCAAATGTAGAACCACTAGACTGAGGAACAGCTTCTACCCTGAGGCTGTCAGACTCATGAATAAATAAATAAAAATAATAAGAATAAACACTGCAAAATGTCACATCATGCTGATACTGATCTGTTTCTTGTTGCTGCGTTCATCTGTGACCATCTGCTCATGTTCGTGCTGCTGTTTATAATGATGTTTTTCTACTACATTAGGGCTTAGTGTATTACTAGCTGATGTCTCTCTTAGTTAATCCTAGATGTTATTATTGTTTTTCTCTTGCATTTGTTGTTGGATGTAACTGGGACCCTGTGTACATAATCTCGTTTTCAACACATGTACTACATGCGGTGCAAATGACAATAAATTCTCTCTGACTCTGACTCTCTAAATGAGTCCCAGAGGCTTAATGGGATTAATTTGTATAAATATGCTAAATGTATTTTTATTTTTTAGAGTGGATATATTCTTCAAAGTGTTTAACATAATTTTGCTGTTTATATGTAATGCCACAATAAATATATGTTTATACTGTTTAAAAACGGCCTTTGTTTTATACAATGGGGTGGGTTGCCAGTTGGGCTTGTTTTAAAAGAGCGAGCAGCGTGCTTGGGCTTGTTTTCATGGGGCTGGTCGCTTGTTTCTGTCGTGATATCTGGCAACACTGATGCGCGCGCATGCGTATGAACAAAATGTATGCTACCAGTATTCTCGAAGTCGAACAGCCGGGTACTTTGTCACGTGACTGTTGGCAGACATCTTTGTTTTGGGGCAAACAAACGAGTACTTCGGCGGGTGAAATTGTTAAAATGGTGAAAAGTTGCTGCGTTAAGGACTGCACTTCGCACATAAAAAAACATCCCGATAGAAAGTTCTTCATTTTTCCTTCATCAGGAGCGAGAAGGGAGAAATGGAAAGCGGCAGTCAACAGAGGCATCCAAAAACCAGATGGATCTGTAAATCCTGCAAAGCTGTGGTCACCACGAAGCAAGCACACATATGTGTGTTCGGCACATTTTATTACCGGTACGTATTACTATTGCTTTTAGAAACATAAAAAAAGAAAATCCAAGTCATCTATAACAGTTGTTAGCACTGTAATTGATCAAACATCAGTAGGCCATGCACTTGCCCGGCCAGTGTTGAGTGAAATACGTAAAAATACACCTTTTCTGACACTGTTGTAATTCTGGTCTTTGTTATGTTTAGGACGGAAAGTAAATGTCCAGCCCCATCCAGACTATGTTCCATCCATCTTCCCTCAGCGCCCAGAGTCAGTTGAAGTTGCAGCTAAGAAATCCTCTCTAAAGGTTGCACGATATGAAAGAGCTGCTCGGAGGGCCAATAAACCAGGTATGTAATGATGTAATTTACTAAGGTAATAACTAACTTAAAAAAAATATACATATGTATATATATTCATAACAGATTACCTAAACAATGAGGAAATATATATATTCATAACAGATTACCTAAACAATGAGGAAATATATATATATATATATATTCATAACAGATAACCTAAAAAATGAGGATATATATATATATATATATATATATATATAGATATATATATACATTCATAACAGATTACCTAAACAATGAGGAAAAGCTGAAACATAAATCAAATAAAGTTCTAATATTGTGTTCATGTGTGTGTCAGAAATATTAAAGTACTGTGTGTTACTGCTAACATGATTAAAATATTTCTCCTCTTTTTCCAATAGCAGTAACGCCCAACGCACGACGAAAGCTTTCCATGCCAGAGAGATCCACAGCATCACCAACACATAATTTGGCTTCACAACAGCCCTCGGAAGATGACACGCATGTCAACGATTCATTGATTGAGTGTCATGAAGATGAATCAGAAATGAGCTTAAGTGCTGTCGACATATCCAGCATGGAGGCAAGCATGTCCACTGAAGGACTGACAAAACCTTTACACATATCAGAAAGGGAAATGTTTATAACAGAAATCGAAAACTTGAGAAGAGACCGGGATGATGCGCTTTCTCATGTGTCTAGGCTTCAGCAAATGTTAAACTGCTCTTCATTGAGTGTAGAGTCTGTTAAAGACAACAATGATTTGTGTCATAACCTAACTGGCATTTCCTGGGATGTATTTGTATCTTTATTTGAATACTTGTCTGAAACAAGTGCTTGTTCAACAAACAAGAGCAGTATTCCACTAAAAGAACAGTTATTTTTGACACTTGTGAAGCTGAGGCAAAACATAACCTTTGACTGTCTTTCTCATGTTAAGGCAATTCCAAAATCAACACTTATTGGGTACTTCTGGAAGTGGATAGATATTCTGTATGCAAAGATTGGTTTTATGGTGCACTGGCCAGACAGAGAAGCTATGTTTGAGGCTGTGCCTTTGGTATTCAAGGAAAAATTTCCTCGACTGACGACAATAATCGACTGCTTTGAGATATTTATTGAGGCACCCAAAAATTTAAAGGCACGTGCACAGTGTTACAGTAATTACAAGAAGCACTGTACAATAAAGTTTCTCATTGCATGCACTCCTTTGGGAGCTATAAGCTTCATATCTAAAGCATGGGGTGGACGAGCTTCAGATGTACAGATTGTGAGAGAATCGGGTTTCATCAGTCCAACATACCACTTTCCTGGTGATCAGATTTTGGCCGACAGAGGCTTTACTTTGGCAGACGACTTTGCCACACTGTGCAGCGCAGAGCTCCTGACACCAGCATTTACTAGGGGCAAAACACAACTGTCTGCAAAAGAAGTTGAAGTGTCACGAAAAATTTCATCTGTCAGGATACATGTGGAGCGAGTGATTGGACTGATGAAGAACCGTTTTGGTATCCTGAAAGGTACTTTACCTGTTCGCTGCATAAAGAGTTGCAAAGACGAAAGTATGGATTGCCCACTGTCAAGCTGTGACAAAATTCTGACTGTTTGTGCATCACTGACAAACCTGGGACCGGGGATTGTTTTTAGACAATAGTACTGCTGCATGCAGTTATCCTGTGGGCTTTCTTTAAAAAATATTCACGAATTGAGCCTACAGTTGTATATATGGTATGATAGTGTCTCATTTTTAAAGTTCAAATTTTAGTGTTTTTATTTGATAATAATTGTAGAAAGTAATACTTTCTAAAAATAGTGTCATAACATTTTTTAATCTTCTGCAATCCTTTGATTTGGTTTTTTGGTGGCATGTGAAAGAGCTGTTTTAAATCTGAAATGCTTAGATATCATACAAATTTTGAAAAGAAAACATTGTCTGTCTTTCATACAATGAGTAACAAACAATAAAAAAAGGACGAAGCCATCAATTATGTTGTGCTGTTTTCCTTTTTTATATGAACATTTTTCCATATTCAGTTTCTGTATGAAAATCTTTTAAAAATATTACTTCTACCACTGACATGAAGTTTAAACAAGCTTAAAGTATAGGTGTCATTAACAGTAATGAATGTGCGTCTTTGCTTCAGACTTTGACAAACATACTTGTTCTACAACACTGTGAGACTTACCGGTAATTAACTTTGGCTTGTATACAACAGCTAACAAACAAGATGATAAAGAACCAAAAATTAGAGATAACAATTTTTATTGTTATTGCACTGAAAAAAACACTGCAGTCTTTCATTGTGCGGTCCACAGACAATAAACAACATCATGTTGCAGCTCCCATTGTGCAAGTACAACAGAACATTAACATAGATAAAATATAGAGGTAAAAATTGAATGTAAACAGATAAAATAAGAAATACAGTAAAAACAACAGTAACAGCCATATAAAATGGTCAGGTGGCCATTATTGCACATAACAAAAATTGCACATAACCACAGTGTTTGAAAGTTAACCATGTGTGCTTATACGTCCTAACTGCAGTTAGTTAATGAACACCAAAATAATTTTGCAGCTCCCGTTGTGCAAATAAATCAGAACATTAAGATAGATAAAATAGATGTAAAAGGTGAATAAAAACAGATAAAATAAAAAGTACTGTAAAAACAACAGTATCAGCCATATCAAATAGTCATGTGGCCATTATTGCACATAACCTTACTGCACATAACCCCAGTGTTTGCAAGTTAACCATGTGTGTTTATACATCTTTACTGCTG
This sequence comes from Garcialebias charrua, assembly GCA_038048925.1. Lineage (NCBI taxonomy): Eukaryota > Metazoa > Chordata > Actinopteri > Cyprinodontiformes > Rivulidae > Garcialebias > Garcialebias charrua. Next base: position 252 of record JBBPBX010025208.1, on the reverse strand, counting down.
TTAGACAATGAACAACAAAATAATTTTGCGGCTCCCGTTGTGCAAATAAATCAGAACATTAAAAAAGATAAAATAACGAGGTCAAAATATAATAAGAAAATATGATAAAATAAGATTTAAAAAAATGTAAACAACAATTGCAGCATTAGAGCATCAAGTAGCAGCAACAGTAGCAGCCATATCAAATTTTCTAGTGGACATTCAAGGTACATGCTCCCTTCTTTAGGAGTTTTCTGCATTTTGGGCAGTACC
>JBBPBX010025207.1:0-39076 GCA_038048925.1 Garcialebias charrua | reverse complement strand
AAAACAATTAACATTGACACGATGTCCAAAGCAATAATGTAAGGCTGGGCCATATATCGTTCCCGGTAATACCGGTAAAAAAAAAAGCTTGCCCGGGCAAAAAAGTTATATCATGATATGCTAATTTCATGACGTAATATGTCAGGGCGCCCCGCCCCCTTAACAACCGAGCGCTTCCAACGACCAAACCGAACTGCGCACCTCCCCTCCACCTGTCTGTACTGGTGTAACTCCAATTAGTTACGCACAATACTAGCTAGCTAAAATGCTAAAAACAAACAACGCGCATCTCAGCTTCTCTCCATCCAGCTCTAAACTACAGGTACAGACAGCTCAACTGTCTCCCCCTCCCCGCACCCCTCGCTGAGCTGCCGGTGTGGGCTGCGTCTCCCCAGCTCTAAACTGTCGTTACAAACACGCGCAGCTCAACTGTCTCTTGAGTTTCACAGTCGGTCCATGGACCAAGAGGCAGGTGGTCAGAGACGGATCAGTCAGAGAAATGAATCATTCCTGCATGAATATACAGGTATGAAGCTGAAACACCAACAAGCTTCAGGGTCAGCTGATCACCTTGTTACAAGTTCTGGAAGGTATAGCTCATTTAAAGGTACGGTAACGTTTTTTGTTGAATGTTACATTTATGCTCAACAGATCTTAAGCTTCATTTTATTTACCTATTTTCCGGTGTATAGGTCGCACCTTTTTATGGGTTTTTTCAAGGCCTGCGACCTATACTCAGGTGCGACCTATATATGGCTTGTTATCACTTTCGGTGAAACAAATTTTTAAATCCAGCTCATTTCACAATTACGTTCATTTATTAAGGAAAAGTTCAGCTCAGACATATATTTGCTATAATTTTTATCAAACAAATAATTGTTTTTAAGTGTTAATCTTCTTAAAAGCCTTGCTGTGCGCTCCTGTGGCAGACATTTGCAGCAGAGCTAAACGTAGGTGCGACCTATACACCAGTGCAACCTATCTAGGGATTTTTCCAATCTATTGGTGATAATTGGACAATGCGACCTATACACAGGTGCGACCTATACACCAGAAAATACTGTAGTTGTTTTTAGGAAACTACACATGTCACTTTAGTTTTTGTGGTGGATTTTGTTGATCTATATTTTGTGCAGACTTTTTCAATCTAAATAACAGAAGGATCATTATTTTTTTTATTTTTTTTTATACTTGGAGACTGAATACTTTACTAAATAAAGTAATTTCAGTAAAATTACCCCTTGTTGCTTTTTAAAATTTTATATAATAATGCAAAGCAACATGTTGTTAATTTTGTCAAATAAATTAGATTTCTGTTTTTTTTGTTTTTTTGTTAGTTCTTCTTTTCTCCATCCACTCCATCCTGCCTGGACTCTCTTCTTCACCTCTTTACCACATTCCCCATTTTCCTGGACAGTGAACCCCAAGTACCGGTACTTGAAGTCCTGCACCTTTGTGACCTATGATCCTTGTAGCCTCACTGTTCCACTGGCCTTCCTCTCATTCACACACATGTACCGTACTTTTCGGGGTATAACACGCAGTTTTTTTACTCTTTGAATGTCCTGCGTGTTATACGCCAAAGCGTGTTATTTATGGATTTTCCCCCATATTTTTAGACCAATTTTTGGCTCTGAGATCACCGTTTTTCATTTTGGGCAAAAAAAATGGTGCAGTACCACTTTTGTCTGCTAAGGGGACACTTCCAGACCGTTTCTAGCTCATGTGTCCGAAAAAAGCCTCCTCTGGTCAGACTGACTCTGTCGCTGCCCGCCTCCTGCTCTGGATGTAGCTGCATTTAGCTGTGAGGTTAGCTGCTTTTATTTTTAGCAAAATAACTCATAAATCACACAGCGGATTTTCTTGGAACTTACAGAGAGTAATTATTTGGTGGTCATTTACACACTGTTAGCTGCAGAAGATATTTAGAGCTATAAAAAAAATTGCTATTTTAGCTGTTAGCACTTAGCTAACGTGAACAGATACCTACTGTTTAGATAAACAGCTCTTAAACCACTCGGATATTTTTTAGGCTTACAGAGTGTAATTATATGGGTTTAATTTACAAGCTGTTGACCTGTATAAGACATTTGAGATCAAATTTGATTTATTTATAATTTATTTTAGTAGCGCACGAGACGTGTTTTGGAAGAAGTCAAACCGAAACAATTTAAATCTAGCAGATTAGACCATTTTGTGAATTGATTAAGGAACGGTTAAGCTCAGGAACCCTTGTGCTATAATGTCAGCTAAGAAATATATTTTTTCTCGCAAAGAAATAATTGTTTTTACCATGTTTATCTTGTGAAGTTCTTCGTGCTCGCTCGCTTCTGTGGCCGCCATTTTAAGCAGGGCAAATGAGGCGCTGACGCGTCGAGCGGTGACGCATAATAGATGCGTGTAATACGCCGAAGCGTGTTATTTATGGATTTTTCCAATTTATTGGCAATAATTGGACAAAGCGTGTTATATCCCGACGAATACGGTACTCTGTCTTACTACGGCTGACTTTCATTCCTCTTCTATCAAGTGCATACCTCCACCTCTCCAAGTTCCCTTCCACCTGTTTCCTGTGTTCACAATGTCATCTGCAAACATCATAGTCCATGGGGATTCCTGCCTGACCTCATCTGTTAGTCGGTCCATCACCAGAGCAAACAAGAAGGGGCTCAGAGCCGATCCTTGATGCAATCCCACCTCCACCTTGAAGCTATCTGTCACTCCTACAGCACATCTCACCACTGTCCTGCTGTCCTCATACATGTCCTGTACCAGTCTAACATACTTTTCTGCCACTCCAGATTTCCTCATGCAATACCACACCTCCTCTCTTGGTACCCTGTCATATGCTTTTTCTAAATCCACAAAGGAGTTCTTTCTGACCCTCTCTGTACTTCTCTATCAACATCCTCAAAGCAAAGATGGCATCTGTGGTGCTCTTTCTTGGCATGAAACCATACTGTTGCTCACAGATAGTCCACCTTTTGTCCAAGTCTAGCTTCCACAACTCTCTTAGATCTTCATTGTGTGAGCACAACTTGCTTTAAAGTCCATGACCCACCATGTTTTCAAATTGCATCGCCATTAATATTTAGTAGTGAATTAAATAATAAAACAAGAGCGTTTATTGATATTGTAGAGAAATAACGCTAAATGTGTTATTTCATGATTTTTAGCATATTTTAACAGCAGCTCCGGAAAAATCTGCCCCTCTCCATATATGGGCATTGACGTCACTGAAGTATCCGCCTTGAATGCAGGCGGAGCTCTAACAAGCATGCATGAACGTAGTTTCCTTATTTCTGATTAGAAAACTACCAGAGTAGTTACGAATACAACTAATAAAAATGATGTGTTGCTTAGTTCTGCAGCAATACCTCGAAGGATGGCGTTAGTGTTCATTATTTACCCAAAATCAAAGGATTCATAATGGATTTATAAAGTGGACCGACCAGAAGAAGGCTCGCACCTCCACAGTTGGGAGGTTTTGCGGGTAAGTCTTTTGCTCAATTTTATTTTTGACATCAGAACAGAATGAATAATAGAGCAGGCTTTTAAATGTACCATAGTTTGGTAATATTCACGCCACTTTTTCATGAAAATCTTTAATGGGATTTTAACTGGTAGAGCGTACGTGTGTCTGCTGTTTGTAACCACGCGGGTGACGGTGTGTCCGTGCATGAGGTCCCCTCTGTGTGTCAGTGGCTGCCCACGCGCGGGTGACGTGAGGTCCCCTCTGTGTGTCAGTGGCTGCCCGCGCGCGGGTGACGGTGTGTCCGCGGCGGGCGGGTTAGCGGCTTATTAAAAAGTTCTAAGAAATAAAAAAAACAGGGAGCGCTGGTCCTGAACCAACAGCCCACCAGGAAATATTTAGAACCTGGTGCAGCCACGTAGGACACGAGTTTAACTGCAGTTTTAACTCTGACTCTCATAAGCCTCTATCGCGAACTCACTCGTGCCTTCTGAGTGGAGCCTGTATTGATGTCACTCCGGACTTCGGCAATCTTCGGCCAGGTTTCCAGGACTCCGTTGTTTTTTTGTTTTTGTTTTTTTACACTCGCCTGGCCCAAATGCAAAAATGAAAATAGACATCATATTCTACTACAGTAATTGTCCAATATGGTGAATTGTTACTGTCACGGTGGGTGATGTCCTTTAAGCATTAACCTTTAATTCAATCATTAAAGGTATTGTGACAGGATGTTGGAAATTTGCATATTTGTCACAACATATATATCTTATATCATTCAGCTCTGTTCGTTTTTGCAAAATAAATAAGATTTCATTCCAAGTTATGGTAGTTTTTTCTCGGGGACACGCCCCTAAAAATCTGCGCACTTTCGCAAAACGTCATTGTGACGTGCCCGTGGGAAGCCGCTGCTCAACGCGCATGTAAATAATAATGGCGGAGCATGTCGAACAAACACAACCTATTGTTAGTACATGAATGTATTAAAGCAATCGAAGGGTTATTCATCCTATACAGTTATTGGACACTCGATCAATTGAAAAGTGATTTAGACATGGTTTATTTCATACACAGTAGCTAAGTGGGGTTAGCTTCGTGATGTGGCTTCTTTGTTCTTGGGCTAAGCTAACAGAGTCCCGATCGCGTTTGAGATCTATCATTTTAAGACAGTAAATCATACAAAACTCTCATTAATAAACCCTCCCTGAATAAAAAAACTTACTGATGTTACTTGATCGCGCAGACATAATTTAAAAATACATAAATAGCAACGTGTGTTTGCTCCTGATTTTATGTCGGCTAATTTTTTTTTAGCATCGCACATGAAGAATCCTCCGTGATAATTGGCTTTATACACTCACAGTATATAAAGTAAAACAACATGAGCTCACGTTAAATATATAGTTTATCATCTAAAACAGTACACACCTCCGATTATGTTTACACAAAGACTTACTCTTTTCCTGGACAATTTTCCGACGGTAGCTTCCCTGCGTTGTTTTGACGTGGTAGCTCCTGTGGCACTTTCTTCTGTAGATTTTCTTTTAAAAATAGTAGGAATAGCATCCGGTTTTAAAAGTCTTCTACATCTTACTGGTAATCCTAAAGATTCTTTTATACCAGGTCTTTCCTGAAAACAATTGGCAGTAAAATTGTCGCTGCAGACATACGACTCTTGGTCACACACCGGTCCCTCGTTCTCTGCACTTGTCTGGTCCATTCTTGTCGAAGTTTCTCATCTTTTGGAAATTTGTGAAGGCTCACTTGTTCACTGCTGATATTAGAACACCCAAATGCGCTACAACGTGACGGCATTTTTCAAGTTACACAAAAAAAAGAGGCGATCTTTCAGAAAAAGAATCTGTATGGAAAGCAGTTAACACACCAAACAAACGGGCAAGGCTCTGCCTTATGCCCAGTGCCCACATGTACGTCACAATGACGTTTTGTGGAAATGCGCAGATTTTTAGGGGCGTGTCCCAGAGAAAAAACTACCATAACTTGGAATGAAATTTTAATATATTTTTGCAAAAACAAACAGAGCTGAATGATATAAGATATATATGTTGTGACAAATATGCAAATTTCCAACATCATGTCACAATACCTTTAAGCATTCAATGTAATTATGAGAAAATAGTCTAAGATTTTCTTGCAGTTGCCTTTGTACAGACAAACATGTTCCTATTTATAACTGTTGTATTCAACTCATGGGTCGGTTGCAGACCTTTATCCATCTTTTACATTTTTCCAGACTCGGTTTAAGTTTTGGAAATGGAATAAACTTTTATTCCACCCTCTAAATGCTCAGGGGAATGATGTCTGAATAGCATGTTCCCCATTGAAATTGACAATATTTAAACCATTTTTTTCTGAGGATTTTTCATGAAATCCCTTTGACCACAAAGCGTTCATAATGCAAAACCCCCAACAATGTTGTCGGAGGAAAATGGGGTGCAGCTCCTACAGGTAAGGAGCGTTTCACTTCGGGACAAATTGTGATCACTGATTGGTTAATTGCTGACAAGCCTTCTGGATTGAATGACGTCATGTCAGTTGCAGTCTGTCTCCAAGTTGGGAACACTGCAATCACCTGCCGTGTATCAGACAGCACAACCGCCCTGCTCTGCTCTGATTGGGTAAAATTCTAACTGTGGTTCTCTTTATTTGCTGAAAGCTGCATCATTTTAATCCTTGTATCATCATTAGATTGAATGGCTTTAACAAGAACACAATTTTCCCCCACTACCACTTTTAAAGATTACTTAAAGCTCCACTGACATGTTCTTTTAACTTTTCAAAAAATGGCACAACATATATAAATGCAGGGATGCATCACAGATAAAAAAGGCATCATCATACATGCATCACATGTAAAACTACATTATAGCGAAGCCAAATCGCTATAATGTAGTTTTAAATGGCTAAATTCGACGGATGCGTCTATACTTTTGTCGTTTGAGCAGAGTTCAGTATCGGACGTGACGTCAGAAACGGGAATGCTGACACGTGACCGGAAGATCCGGATTTACGGTCTAAAAAAACGGCGCTAATTTTAAACTATTTTGAGAGAAATTTTCATTCATTTAACATTATTTTAGCAAAAACGGTCAGAGGTCTATCTTAATATTTATATATGTTGTGCCATTTTTTGAAAAGTTAAAAGAACATGTCAGTGGAGCTTTAAATTTGTTGCATCAATGGAAAATTTTAAACCTGGTCTATTTCACTTGGTTGTTCACCGGACAACCTCAAGGCAAAATCTGATTGTCCGAGACAAAAACAGGTTGTCTTGGACAAATGTCGCCCCCTGTGTTAGTGTATCTGATGCCATTTACCTCGTCTCCCATCTGAGGTATGTATGGACATCTCCGAGGAACTGTGTCTGTGATCCAGGCAGACGGAAGCCATTCTTCCAGAGTCAGCCCCTGCTCCTGAAACTCAGTCTTCTGAAAGAAACAAAACAGGATGAACACACCAAATAGGCTTTTATCAACTTGAAAACATCTCAAGTTTTAAAACTGATGATAATAACTCAATCAAACAACTACTACAGTGTTGGAAATACTAATACTGCTGATGACAAACCTTCCTCTTCTCCTTTGGCGTTATCGTCTTTGGTAAGGAATCATCTTTGTCAGGTTTGTCTTTCTTTTTCTCTTTCTTCCCTTCCCGCTTCTTCTCTCCATCATCCTCAGAGCTGCTGCTTTTCTTTTTCACTTTTACGCTCTTTTTGGGCGGTTCCAGGTTGATCCCTGCATCTGCTGTCCAGTCAGAGTAATCGCTGGAGTAATCACTGCAACGCATTCAAGGTCATAAAATATACGTATTGTTTATCCTGTGATTGAGTACTGTCACTATCAAGTTGGTCAAACAACCCTGGGACACTGTTCAGGCCTGCTAGGTTTGAAAATGTTTAATTCAGTGAGCGACACTGAATAATATAATTCAAATCATGCTGCCTTCATTGTACCTCAGAAGTAGGAAGTAAAAAATGTGTTTTTCCACTTTGTTTTGCTTTTTACTGCCTATGCTCATTAGCAATTATAGCTCACTTAAAATCCATGGGAAATGAGCAGTTTGAGCTATATTTTTTTTAGTGTTTATGGGGATTCTGTGAATTTTGAGACTGGTGCTTATGCTGGTCTAGATTTCATCAAAATGTGAAACAATCATTTTAAACATTGATTGACAGAAATTCTTTTATCTTTTAGGTATTTTTGTAAATGCTACGGAGAGCTTAGCAATGCTAGCCCAGTTAAACCCTGTCCCTCACAGTCAAAGGTTAGAATGAGACCGTTGCACCACACTAGAGGCCGAGGTTTGAACCAGGACTCCGAGACACCGGCAAACCTCCAAGCAGGACGTAACACCCAACCTCGTGGAGCCCAAACAGCTGGACACCTGGATGTCACACTTTAGGATGGAGGCGGTCAGAGAAACACGAGGACGCATTCAGTTGAAACTAGAGTCTGACACAAACAGCGGGCCAACTAGTCAATCATTAACTGGGAAGACTGAGAGACAAGTTATACAAACAGGAAGGCATGACTCACGTGGGAGCTCCCAGTACAGCGACAGGCAGGCAGCCAGGAACCTGCTACTGTACTTAGAGATTAACTGTGTTTCTCTATTTTTGAAAGAAACAGAATGTCCCCCTGATCGTTTGCACATCTGATTGCCACAAGACAGTTACTGTATATAGTTGAATTTAGCTTTTAACATTTCTTACTTTTAAAGCTAAAATAAAATAACTGTCAAAATATGTGATTTTACATTCATCCATTTCCTTTACCTGCTTCTATTTAATGGGTTGAGGAAACTAAAGCTGGTATCTAGCTCCAAAAGTCACGGTGCGAGAGGTGATGTACACTATGCTAACACTACATAGAAAGGCAAACATTTATTTATTTATTTAATTTTTATCTGTGTATCATATCATGAATGATAAAAAATAACCCCTAAATATTGCTGCTTCATTACCACAAAATTTGTAATAAATGAGCAACATCAGCAGAGTTGTGTTTTGTTGCCAACAATTACAAGTCAATTATTTACACAACTTATTACATTACAACATTGACAAATACTGTACATTTCCAAAAGTCTCTGTGTGAAATGGATATTGAGTCTGACCTAAAGTAACCCCAAAACAATTTTTAAAAAAGCAATACATTGAAATGCTACATATTTTGATAGCCATTTCTGTATTTTCCGCCGTACATGTCGCACCGCCCTATATGTCACATCAGTCCAAATACGTCTAATAAAGTAGAAAAATGCATAAATACGTTGCTTTGTCGTATATGTCTCATCTATTATGCATCGCCGCTGACACATCTTGTTTGTTACACATCACCGCCGACAACCTGGAAACATGGACCGAACCGGGAGACGTGGACCGGTGTTGTGCCAAAAATCGATTAGCTGCAAAATGGTTGCACAGGAAGCGTGCATGGGAGGACTTAAACAAGAATTTAACAAGATTAACATCCATCCATCCATCCATTATCTTTACAGCTTCTTCCATTTTGGGTCAAGGGGGTCGCCGGTGCCCATGTCCAGCAATCACTGTGTGAGGAACGGGGTACACTCTGGACGGGTCGCAAGTCCATCACAGGGCCACATTGAGACAAACAACCATTCACTCTCTCACTCACACCTAGGGACAATTTAGAGTTACCAATCAGTCTAACATGCATGTTTTTGGTCTGTGGGAGGAAACAGAAGTACCCGGAGAAAACCCACGCATGCACAGAGAGAACACGCAAACTCCACCCAGAAAGGCCCCTGGACCGGGATTTGAACCAGGGACCTGCTCGCTGAGAAGCAGCAGCTCTACCAGTTGCGCCACCATGCTGCCAAACAAGATTTAACACTTAAAAACAATTATTTGTTTGCTCAACATTATAATAATAATAATAAGATGACAAGATGGTGTAGAGGCAGGGCAGCCGGCTCAGGACCAGAAAGTCTCGGGTTCGATTCCCGGTCACTGCATACCTCGTTGTGTCCCTGGGCAAGACACTTAACCCCGAGTTGCTCCCGGTAGGACAGGCAGCGCCTTGCATGGCAGGCTACCGCTACCAGTGTATGAATGTGTGTATGAATGGGTGGATGGCTGGTACTGTGAAGCGCTTAGGGGCCCCTCATAGTGGGCTGGAAAGCGCTATACAGTATAAGTAAGCTCCATTTACCATAAAGGTGTGTCTCAGTTGAACTTTTACTTAATAAATGCACTTTAATGGTCAAGTTAACTGCATTTCGTCGGGGCGGTGCAGCAAAGTGAATCTGATGTGACGGTTGCTCCAGGCAGACCATGGTGGCAGGCTATGGCAAGTCGACTGTGTCATTAATAGCCACTTTTACCTATCACATGATGCAATGGCATGCCATCCTGCTCGACTGCCATCTAGCAGCTGAAAATAGTAGTCAAAAAAAGGCGTTCAATACAGAAACAACTGGACTTTGTCATGTATGTAAGTATAAGTATGTCCTTTATGTCAATGCCTGCTGACAAATGTTGAAAATTAATTTCCCTACGGTGACAAATAAATCTATATCTATCTATCTATTTATTTGTAACAGAAGAAGTTTCGCTTCTCATCCGAGGAGCTTTCTCAATTCAACTTACTTATGTCTGTAAAATCTTTTTTTTTTTTTATGTGTAGTTTTGTAACTTTGTAGGATCTCCACACCCTGCAGAAATGATGCACCTCCATGAAAGTATCTGCACTAAAGAATGGTCTAAAGACAGAACTGAAATGGGGTTTGTTGTACTGTAATCCTGTTGTAGTTAATCAAAACCTCAAGAGATTGTGTCCATCCATTAAAAAAAAAAGTCACATCTCCTTAAAAACATAAGTGTGAGAATCCACTCAGGTTGTGTTTGATGTGTTTTTAGTAAAAGAAAGGAGAACAAATATAAAAATTTACCTTGAACTACTGTGGTCATCTGGCCAGGGCTCCTTTTCCTCCTTGTCTTTTTCTTCCTCTGAGGAGTATCCGTTGATTTGCCGCACCTCCACCTCTCCCTGAAAACACGTACGGTATCTTATATTAGATCAACAGAAATAAAGGCATAAAAACACATTACAAGTTTTGCATTTCAAGAATTCCCTAATTCCAAATACAGCACTAAGTTAGATCCAAAATAAAGCCCTTTGAGAACATTACTTCAACTTCTGAGGAACTATCATCGTCATCAGCAGCTTCGGCGCTCTGACGGCTAGTCTCCTCCACGGCAGCTCGAGTTTGGTAGCCGTGGTTTCCTTGACTCTTCCTCCCCTCGTCGACCACGATCTCCGACGGTGGTTGGACCTTCACAAGCAGATAAACGAGCGGTGAGTTGTTGTTGTTTAAAAGATCCTGAATAAAAGCATTCAGAGGAGGAACATTATTGTCTGCACCCTGCTCTCCTTGGGAAGTGACTGGAGTGTACGCCTCCTCCTTTCTGATTGATATATGTTGATCTCCTCCTCTCCTTTAGCCTCACGCCAGTTCACCTGTCTCCTGCACACATCATCAGGTTTATTAGAGTAATCATGACAAGAAAAATGAGAATTATTTTAGTATAGTTTTGTTTTAAAGTTTGATTTTAGGAGCACTGAGTGTATTGTTGAGGGGATTACGTGATAAAGGCCTCCTCCAGCTCAGGGACGAGCACCCTGCGGCTCCAGGCCACCAGGTCTCCTTCTGTGGCCATCTGGCTGCGGGGGGCGTTGCTGTGCATCTGCCGGACACCTTCGATCTGCCCGCTGCGTCGCAGACCAACATTAGGAGGAGAGTGCACCTCGGTGGGAGAACCCACAGATCCTAAAGGAATGTCAACGAGGAACAGATTTTTTGTCAGGAGCATTAAAAATATGCTGATTTTTCTGAGGTGGATAATAATTAGTATATAAACACTAAAACTTGTTATCAGCCAATCACGCACAGGAAACATGCAGAGCCAGCTCCAGCAGCGCTAACTGTGCAAGATCTTTGTTTTGAACTGATCTAACCAAATCAACTTATTTTTTAAACTTTCCAAGACTTCAGCTTTTTTTTTTTTAAATCCTTCCTGTTGTTAGTTTGAAGCATCCGACATTCTGAATCAGAAAACGAATAAAAACTCAACATTGGAGCTGTTAAGTTTTTGAAATTGTCACATAAAAATATACCGGTAGTTTCTTTCTAAAGTCAATTTTAACGGTTATAAAACAATACAGTTTTTTAAACAAGGTCCATAAAATGTAAACATCAAAATCTATTTTCAGTTTTATATGGATCTGAGAGTAAACTATGATAAACTGTGAAATTGCTTCCTCTGAAATGAATGGGACCAGTTTGAAATGTTCAGTTTAATGAACCTTTGATCTGCGCTGAAGTGAAGTCATGACGTTATACTCTGTTTCCACAAATGTCAGTTTTGTTTCTCAAAAGATCCCCAAAAATCTTTCTTAAAGGGGACCACACATGCAAAATTCACTTTTTAATTTTTTTTTTACTCAACTTTGGGTATGTACTTCATAAGTACTTGGGCAGCACGGTGGCACAACTGGTAGAGCTGCTGCCTCTCAGCGAGAAGGTTGCCGGTAGGGCTGGGCGATATGGAAAAAATCATATATCACGATATGGACTTTTTTATATCACGATAACGATATATATCACGATATTAAAAAAAACTGGTCCAAATTTTTCCTGTACACACACACACATCGTGTTGTATATATACAACACGATGTGTGTGTGTGTGTGTACAGGAAAAATTTGGACCAAAGTTTTTATTTTATTTTTTATTTTACTACAGATACAGTTACAATTATAAGAATGTGAACAAAAAGAACAAGGAAATTTGGACCAAAGTAGAAACTTTGGTCCAACTTTGGACCTACTTTGGTCCAAATTTTTCCTGCAGGTGGCGGTAAAACAACGGCTGCTAATAAAACCCACGAAGAAGAAATCCGCTCTGACTGGAATCTGGAGTAAACAAGGCAAAGAAACAGAAAAGAGAACACGTTGCGTTTGATTCCGGTTCTGTTGTGTCTCTGGTCTGTTTTGTATTGGTTAACTGGACCCGAGTTCGGACTCGGTTGAACTTCGTGTCCTCTGGACCCATTTTGTCTCCGAGTTTCAGCGGAGCTAAATAATGGAAGCTAACAAGGTGAGCTTCCCCTCTTTTTGGTAAAAGTTCTTCTTCTTGGGCTGCCTGCGCAGCTGTTTCTCCATGTTGTGACACCCATAGATATCTGGTGACACCGGCTTCATGCCGGCTGCGTCTCTGTTGAACTCGAGTTTAACAACGTAAAGCATGTGTCGCAAACCCGCGCGTGCGTCAAACATAAAGCAGCGCCGTCATCTCGCAAAACCACAATATGAAGCTTCTTTGCGACCGTTATTTTTTTATTCTTATTTATCACGATAGAGACGATAGAAGGAAAGTAGCACGATAGACACGTTTCTATCGTCCCCACGATATATATCGTCATATCGCACAGCCCTATGAAGACCCATCTTTGCTATAATTTTAAAAACAAATAATTGTTTTTACCGTGTTATTCATGTAAAGTCCTGCCGTGATCGCTTCCCTCGCTTCCGTGAAAACAGCTCGAGTCTCCTCCTTCCTCCTTCTTGAGCGGGTGAGCACGCCTCAGTACCCCTCTGAAACCACACCAAAAATCTCAAGAAATCTGGCGCGGAGCAGCACGGAATATCCGGTGGGGAAGGCGTAAAGGGGTCTCTGCGACGCACATATGACGTAACATCCGACCCGTGCCGACCGGTGGAAAAGGGGCATTACACAGACAGGGTGGCCAATCTGAATTTGATCTAATTTTGAACTATAATACATCAAAACGTGTCTCTCAGAGTCAGTCTTTCCCCTTTGAAACAACACGGCATTCACAAATCCATCTTTTTCATCCACATCTATGCCCCTTTTCCACTTGCTGGCGCGGGTCGGTTGTGACGTCATATTTGCGTGCCAAACACGCGTTGTACGCCATTTCCACCTCACATATGAGCCGCGCCGCACCATGATTCTGGACTGATTTCAGAGCAGGGTTCAGGTGAGCTGTAAGCGAGCCATGGGAAAGAGGCTGGACTGGACTTTGAGGAAATGGCTGCGGCAAGGGAGCAAACACGGAAGGACTTTCCAAGATTAACACGGTAAAAACAATTATTAGGCCCGAGCAGCTAAGCGTTGCGAAGGCCTATTGTAATTGATTCTTCTTTTTATTTTTTTTATTTTTTTGAATTATTATTCTTAGATCAAATGAAATGGCCTTTTGGGGGCTTTATCATATATGAAAAATCACCAAATTTGGCGGACACATCAGGACTGGTGAAAAATTATGTATTATCACATGGCGTGGCAAAAATCGCAACAGAAACGGCTCAAGAGCGCCCCCTAGAAATTTTCAAACTACCCTCCACATTGGCCTTAGTTTGACGTAGAATCGTGAAATTTGGTACACTTGTCCAATTCACCAAGATGCACAGACAATCCTCTGGCACCAACGTTGTACGATGAATGGTAAGGTGGCCATTTTGGAACAATGACCAAATTTCCACACCTTTTTGGCCTTTTACACCCTACACATTTGAACGAACTCCTCCTAGGGATTTCGCTCGATCGGGTTCAAACTTGGCCAGTTTCTTCATAAGGCATGTGGGAACAAACGTTATCAAAACGGTTTGTTTTCATGCATGCTGAAGAAGTGGGGCCAGACGTCAAAGTTGGATATCTCGCCATGAAAAACAAAACGCTTACAGCTCTTACACGAAAACTGAAAGTTATGCACCATAACTCATGTTCCCTGAAGGAAGGGAACGAGGTGCAACATATGCTATGGGAATTGCGCCCCCGCGTGATTACCTGAAGGAATACATTCATGCCTTTATGGCAGGGGCGTCAGCGTTACGCCAGAGGCTCCGCCTTCTGGGTACTTAAGCCGCTGACGCCCATCCGACTTTCTCCAAAATGCACTTCACCGAGCTTTCAGCATTGAAATGGGCCAGATATGTTGCACCTCATTCCCTTCCTTCAGGGAACATGAGTTATGGTGCATAACTTTCAGTTCCCTTTCAGTCATGTCTCTCGGTGCAACATATGCTATGGGAACGTAATTCATTCACGCCCTTGAAATGCTCAGTAAAATGCATGCTAGTGTGAACGTCTGCCCTTGATCAGCAGGCATCTCAAGGCTACTTTCTACTGTGTGTTAGAAAGGACAGCCTGAGTGACATCACACGCAGTAACATCCAAACTGTAATGCTTTGCAAAAGTGTTTATTGAGCTCCAGTTTGCCATAGCACAAATGTCTGCAACTGGTACACCCTTGAAAAGTGACCACGAAGTGGCCAAGCCCCGAGTTGAGTGAGCATGCACTCCAGAGGGCACCTGTTGACCTTACTGTACGACCTTTTTATGGCCTCAGTCACCCAGTGTGAGAGACACTGCTTTGATAGGGCCTTTCTGGTAGCAGGTGCTGCAAAGCACACAAACAGTTGATTTGTTTTTCTCCATTCGGCTGTTCTCTGCATGTAAGTGCTTAAAGCTCTCACGGGGCAGAGAACCTTCAGCCTTTCCTGTTCCTGAGTGAGGACAGGAGCAGGTGGAAAAGAGGAGAGATCAAAGTCCAGACTTCTAGGGTTTAAAGTCAAGACCTTGGGGATATATGTGGGATTAGGCCTTAAGGTGACCTTTGACCCACCAGGGGCGAATCTGGTACACATTGGATGTACAGACAAGGCATGGAGGTCACCCACACATTTCGCCGAGCAAACGGTCAGGAGTAGAGCGGTTTTACAAGATAATAAATCTATCTTAATCTCGCTCAGTGGCTCGAATGGGGGATCACAGAGAGCCCCCAAAACCAGACTAAGATCCCAACCAGGGGTCAGGATCCTGCTGGGGGGTCTCATTCTTAGCACGCCTTTCATAAATCTTATTATGATTGGATGTGCGCCAGGCGTCCTGTTTCCCCAGCCTTCGTGACAGGCTGAAATTACTGATAAGAACAACTTAATTGTTGAGAAAGAACGACCTTTTTCCAGTAAGTCCTGAAGAAAAGTCAGGAGCTGAGCCAGGTCACATGAATAAGAAATAATATTTCTTTCTGTGCACCAAGCTTCAAAAATACGCAATTTCTGTGCATAAAGAGACTGTGTTGACACAGCTCGAGGATTTTGAATGGTTTTTACCAAATTTTCAGGCAGGCCTGATGCCACCAGCTTGTTCCTTTCTGCCACCAAGCTGAAATTTTCCACAGCTCCCAGCCTAAGTGGCGAGACTGCTCCTTCTGGTGACGTGGTGTGTCCCTGAAGAGGAGCAGTTGGTGGAACCAGTTCTCCTCCAAGGGCCCTGGATTCTGTGATCTCCTAAGGATCAACCATGTTAGGGAGAGGGCCTTTTTGCAGATGTGCTGCCATACTACAGTATGGCTCTGCTGTCAGACTCTTGAACACTCATAACCATGCTACCTCATAACTTGCCTTGGTCGCTGTATTTTGTATTTGTTCTTTGTATTTTGATTGGGAATCACTGTATCACTGTATTTTGATTGCACCACTCTAATTGTGATGTTTCTTAGTAGTTTTTGTTCACTGAATATTGTATTGATTGTATTGATGTTTTATGGTCTATGTTTTTTGTGTCTTATGTTTTTATATTTTAAGCACCATTATGCCGAAGCAAATTCCTAGTCTGTGAATCCTGTTCATTGACAATGGCGATAATAAACTGAATCTGAATCTGAATCTGAATCTGAATCTGAATACTACTCTGATCGAGAGTGTTTGAGGGCAATGCCAATCTGTTGTCATTATTAGACAAAAGTGGAACAGAATGTCTGTTTTTCTTCTTCTTGTTGGGGGTCATGGGACTGAGGAGCTGCGAGTTTTGTAAGCGAGCAGATCTCCTGACCCCAACCCGTTTCCTAGTTGGGTCTGGTTTACTGGTCTCCGGCCTTAACAGAGCGTTGGAGCCAGACAAACCGCCCGGGGTCTGTGTTTCACCCGGTGGGGGGATATCGTTTAAGAGCAGAACCGAGCCAGCACAGTGAGTATTGTCACGTGCTACAGGATCACTGCTTGAGCACTGGTGTCGTCCATCAATGATAAGGGGACAGCTGCAACGTGAGAACGTGGAGATGGTCCTTTGTGTTTGGGAGACTTTAAATTGGTTGGTGACAGAGAGCTCAGTTCTCTTCAATTAAAAGGAAGAGGAATCTGATTCAGCCCTGGTTTGTTTACCCACACGGCAGTTTGATCACAATCGCCTTTGTGAACGTGTGAAGCTGGTGGTAGCCTGTGGGCTTCTGCCGTGCCCCCCGACCCTTACTGTGAGCCGTTGAATGGGTGTCCAGGAAGGTGGTCGTCAGATTCTGTCGGCGCGCATCCCTGGGACGCGGACGTGTCACGTGTTTGCTTGGTTTGTGTATTGTCCGTCCCGTGGTTAACAACGGAGCGGGAGCTGGAGCACATGACCCCCTCTCACCTGTCTCTGTGAAGAGTGTGGGGCCTGCTTGCAGGCGTCTCTGTGCCTGTCCGCTACAGACAGAACAGAGGCACCTTGCTAGGGCTTATTGATTAGGCTAACACCCTGTGAGCCGTGAGGGAGGGGGGGAGATGGCCCCCTCCCTTTATGTCGGCTGGCAGGCCAGAGGGACCCGTTCTGCTGAAGTTATGTTGTTTGTTGTTGTATTTTTTTTTGAGTCAATAAAACAGAGGGGTTGTTTTTTTAGCTTTATTCGTGCTTACGTGTAACGACATATTTGACTTTATGTCACTCACAGCAGGAAAAACATGATTTGTACATGCAACAGAGTTACCAGCTTTTTGTACCGTGCTACAAATAAAGTCTGGACATGAAAAGATCATTCCCTGTACCGCGTGGGCGGGTGATCATGTAAAATCAAGACGTGGACGCTTTTGTCTGGTGTCCCGGTTCGCCGAGTAGACCCTGTGTCTGACCGTCTGGCGGGGGACAAACCTGTTTTTGCTCCATGCATGTTCGGTTCGAGGTGGGTCCAGCGGTTGACTCTGCCGGTGCTCGGCCTCGTACGCCGGTCGCTTTTGTGGTGGGGCACGTGTTGCTGAGCAGTTTCGAGGCTGCGCAGATCTGCCCCCAACTGACTCCCTGGGGGGAGCGAAGGTTCTCCTGGGAATGTCCACCCGTAGAGCTTCAGCCTGTTTGCACCTCTGGTCCAGCTTGGTCTGAATTCGATCCAGGGCTTTCCCAAACAATCCCGTCGGTTCTATCGAGTGGTGGAGAAAAGGTACATTTTGTTCCTCCGGGAGGTCAGTTAAGGTCATCCACAGATGGCGTATCGCGATGACCACCTCATCCATGTCTCTGCCTTGAGCAACAGCAGCTGTTCCCATCATGCGGAGCACAAAGTCTGTTGCCCTGCGGGCTTCATCCAGCAAGTCAGCGGCAGCTTGTTTGTCCGTCGTTACCTGGAGCTCCTGCAGTTTTTCAGCCAGGTAAGCTTGTATCAACGCGGACGCGTTCATCGCGCATGCCGCGAGTCCCTGAGCTCTAGCATTTCTCGAGCAGAGAAGCTAAAGCTGGACTAGCTTTGCTGGGGAGAGTTGGTTTTGTCCCAGATGACTTGGGAGCCAGGTGAGACGCCAGCGTGTCCTCAATTTGAGGTACGTTGGCTATTCCCACTTCATCCATCCCGTCCACGTCAAGAAACTGCGAGAGTGGCAACAGCATGGGAGCTCTGGGCTGAGCCCAGGTGCGAGTCAGCTCTGTGAGGAAGTCCGGGAACACGGGCATTCTTTGCCTCGTGGTGGCCTGCTGCTTTGAGTAGAAATATTTTCCTGCCATACTCATGACCTGTTGACGAGGCGGAGGTTCTGGCCATGGGATCTGCAGCGTGTCCGCTGCTCTGTGACACAAGTCGAACAGAGCAGGGATGGAAAAGTCAGTCTCCGGGAGCACAGGTACCGGGGTGCTGGAGAGATCTTCTCCCCGTTCCTCGTATTCGACGTCTGCGTCCTCCGCGGAAAATTCGCCTGAGGCTGAAATCGAGATCTCGTCCTCGTTCATCATGCCTCGAGTGTCGAATTCGACTGTTAAGTCCACCATAAGAGCTAGCACATCAGGGTTTTCGCCCCATTCGACTCGTGTGCTGTTATCCAGAGCCATGTTCTCGAGCTCCGGCATGGGAGTGAGGGGCTCGGTGGTGTCCGGGTCCGCTGGCGTCGCAGCGGCGCCTATGGCCTTGGCGACGAAGTCCGCCCGTTGCCTCCTCACCGCCTCCAGCATCTGGCTGCGGTGTGGGCAAAAGTCGGGCACATCCAGCGCCATTTTTGCGTGTAACATCCCCAAGCACACGGGACAGGCCTCGTGAGTGTCTGTCGCTGAGAGGGAGAAGCCGCATCCGCTAGGACAGGCGCACGAGGTTGGGCTCGCCGTCCTGCTGGTTTTCCTTGGAAGTCTTGTCTTTTGCTTTCCTTTCTCCGGAGGCATGTCCGAGATAAGGCGAGCGAGTCCTTCCAAAATCCTTTTCCTTTTATCTTGAGACGTCTCCTCCGTTGCGTCACTTTCGCTGGCGCTGGCTAGCCCGCTACGAGTTAGCAGGGATAGCGGTTGTTCGCGCAGTTAGCGCTGTCGAGCAAAGCAGTCTGCGGAGAGAGGAGAAGTGAAAAACTTTGGGGTTAAGGGAAAATGTGCCGGACTAGCTTTCACTAGCCCAGCAGTATGCAGGAATAATTCTCCGTACGCTCTGTGTAGGGAGCAAGCTCACCTCTGGTTGAGCGATGAAGCAACAGAGAAGTCCTACGAAGAGAGGTAGTTCAGGTTTAAGCGAGGTGAAGGGCAATAAGAGAAGGTTGGATGGGCGTCAGTGGCTTAAGTACACAGAGGGCAGGGCCTCTGGCGCAACGCTGACGCCCTTGCCGTAAAGGAGTGAATGTATTCCTTCAGGTAATCGCGCGGGGGCGCAATTCCCATAGCATATGTTGCACCGAGAGACATGACTGAAAGGGAACTGTCTAATACATCAAATCTTCAGTGATTGACGCACATCCGGTCCCCTGCAATACTGAATGGTCAAATCATGACATCACTTAAGTCACGCCCCCTGACAACAGGAAGTGTAAAGTTTTACGTTGAACGGTCCATATCGGACCCCTGTTACCTAATCAACGTGACATTGTGTCCAGTGACCGAAGACATGTTGGTGTAACAAGCCTTTCAGCACTGATTGTTTTGGGTGGAGCATGTGGGTGTGGCGAAGTAAGACGTAACGCCGTCACCATACGTTTGGTTCTAAACTCAACAGATTTGATCCGAGGAGTACCAAAATCAGTATGATCGATCATTGCTCACCCCTTGAACAGGAGTCTATGCTAATTAGCCAATAGCCTCCACAGCGCCCCCTAGAATATTTAAAAACATCAGCCCCAAGCCATTTTTGGCCAGATAATTCTGAAACTCGGTGAATATATGTATCTTCTCAGGATCTACAAAAAACTCTCTTGGAGCAATGGTCCAAAACCAAAAGGAAGTCGGCCATTTTGGGTCAAAGGGTCATTTTCTGACATTTTGAATTACGTATTTGAACGAACTCCTTTTAGGAATTTTCAAGGATTACCTTCAAACTTGGTTAATATGCCCTTAACACATTAACAGTAAAAGTTATGAAAAGCTTGCATTTTCGTTTATGCTAAAGGGGCGTGGCCAGGCCTCAAACTTGCGATTCACGCCATAAATGTCACGAACCCCAAATGACCGGACCAAAATCACCACAAAAGTTTAGACAATAAAAATCAAGTTTTTATTTTTTCTCTTTGTTCTGCTCTGATTGGCTCTGGTGTCGATCAGGGACCACTGGCTGGAACGAGTCTGTAGGATGAGGAGAACGGTTAGTGGTCTGATGGTGAAAACTAATATTTAACGGTCAATGAGAAGTAACCACTAACTGTCTCACAGATGGATGGGGTTTCAGAGCAGGGAGAAACTCCAGCTGATCAGGTCCGCTGCGGGGAGGGGCTGATGCCGGTGAAGGAAAACAGCCGGCCGCAGCGAGGCGTGACGTAATCCAGCAGGTGAAGGAATACACCAGGACGCAGAAGAGAGATGATCCAAATAGGGACAGGCGATGAGACGAAGTGAGGCGATCCAGGGTCAGTCACGTTAATCCAGCAAACGACAGTCCGAGAGGGAGAAGGCAGAGGCAGGTGTACAGGCAGGCGAGACGTCAGAACCAGGAAATCAATGAGGCGAGGACACATGAAACAGGAAGAGGGACAGAAACGGGCGCGGGATAACTACTTGCTGTGAACAGTTTTTGACTATCTGGCAAATACCTGGTGTGAGAGTCTGGTTTATAAAGGGTGTAGCAGCAGGTGCAGCTGATTTGAAACCAATCAGCGCAGCGGTGAGGACAAACCGGTTTCAAGATGAAGACAAACCTAAACCCACACACTGACAGATATATATATATATATATAGATGACTATTTTCCTTCATACGAATCAATAACAGATGAATGAGTCTCTGCTCCATGAACCTGATGATGATTGTTGTTTAACTTTATTTGAATTAGGCATGTAACGGTTGTAGTGGGTGTACCGAACCGTTTCAGTACACCACGTTCGGTTCGGTCCACCTGTGTACCGTTTCGGTTATTTTTTCACTCATTAAACGTGAGGGAATATATGCACCGCGGAACAAAATATATGCACCGCGGAACAAAATTTCCTGGGCGCGTTTCAGCACGGAGATATTATCGCGCAGCACGCGCAGCATTTAGCCGTTAGCATCTCGTGCGGTCTCCTGTTTGTGAACGTTATAGCTTTCTTGTTAAAAGACGAGCGCACACGCAGCTTGTGTGGACTTTGTTTCATGAAGACTCTGCAGCAGCTGCGTGACGCAGCTCGCTGCAGCAGCAACACGTCTAACGTGAACGCGCTTGAAACTACGTCATCCGAACGTGAACGAAAAAACATCAGCTGTTGCTGAAACAGCGCTAACAACAGCTGCTATAAAACTACTTACCATACCATACCATACCATTTTATTTATAAAGCACTTTAAACAGGAACAAGTCCACACAAAGTGCTGGACAAACAAACACGCAACAGGCAACACAGACAATGAAGTACAACACGAAAAACATAAAAACATTGCAGATCATAAATAAAACGATCCAATACAAATCAGCTGGCATTGAAAGCGATGGAGTAGTAGTGAGTTTTTAACCGGGATTTGAAAACCGAGAGGGAGGGGGCCTGTTTGATGAGCAGCGGTAACTCGTTCCAGAGTCTTGGGCCTGCTACAGAGAAAGCCCTGTCACCCCTGCGCTTAAGGCGAGTTTCTGGAACTATTAAGAGTACCTGATCCTCTGACCTCAAAGCACATGGAGGGACATATGGGTGTATCAGATCCGAGAGAACTTCATCAGGTAATCAGAGCGGTCCAGAGCAATAACACAAGCTGTATGAGTTTTTAAATCTCTGAATCTCTGAACGTTGTTATATGCGCAGGCTTTAAAGTTGCTGAGCGTCGCTATGAGACATTCATCACGTCAACACTTCAAAAAGTTCAGCTCTTTATGAAAAAACTAACTGATGTTGTCAACAAGCCCTGGACCAGATTAAAGCCCTGCCATGATGATGAAGAGTGAGCGATTCAACCGTTCAAGAGGTATTGTTCTTTTATTATTATTATCTAAATAATCTTTTTTTTTTAAATCATAATCTTATTAACTTGTTTTTTTTTTAACCTCTTGTTTTTTATTTCCAGTCTGTGACAGAGGTAGCTGCTCTCTTATCCACTTCAGGGAAATCCACCTGCAGCTAAGAAGTGTGTGATGACTGAACTGAACTCTGAACTTTTCCAGGCACCTGTCCCACCAAGAAGAAGTTGTGAGTACAGTAATGAGGACAAATACAACCACACTGCTGCTACTGGACAAAAACTTGATTAGTTAGATTGTAAACAGTCTGTTGCTGCTTATTGTTCTGGTTCTGACTGTTATTGTATTTATTAAGATTTGTATTATTGTTCATATAGTTTATTTATTGTAGAGTGCTGTTTATTTAAAATATCATCCAAATGGGTCACTTTTATTTATTACTACAATACAATACAAACATATTTTTGGCATATTTTCAAAATAAACATTTTGTAAGTCTTTATTTTGTCAAAAAAAAAAAAAAATTTGTACCGAAAATAAACGAAAATAAACCGAACCGAGCCCTCCTTGTAGTTGAACCGAACCGAAATGTGATTTTAGCGTACCGTTACACCCCTAATATATATATATACAGTATACTGTATACTGTACAGAAAACAAATATTTGAACATATTTGTGTTTTTCACACAATAAAATTGATCACTCATCCTATTTTGGTGCTGATTGTGTCAGGAGATAAATTCTTACAGTTTTCTGAAATAATTCCGACTTTCCTTTTACTTCAAAAACATTTCAAGTTTAAATAAACTTTTCTATATACTGTACTGTATTATGATTTTGTGCTGACTCTGCAGAATTAGTTTTGGACGTGATTTATGTGGTGATTGAAATTTTAGACTACTGAGTTTCAAATTTTTTAATAAAATAAAGGAATGATTGTAATTTTTCAACAGGGTTCCCTTGTTCTCACCTGCAGTGCAGCTTCATGTGTTTCAGGGTCCTCTCCTGGCCACTGGATGGTTTGCGGTTCGGTTCCTTCAGGTCCGAAGGTGTTTTTGTTGCTGGGAAGACTCCAGACCCGCCCCGCCTCTCTGCAGCCTCGCCCTCGCAAATTATTTCACTCTCAGCCAATCAGAAAAATAGCTGGTCGTGTTGTTAGGCAGATGTGTGTGCCGGCAGCCAATCGCAGTCGCTGCTCGGGGAGCGGGAGCTGGGAGTTGGACATCCCGATTGACAGTGTCGGAGTCCCAGGCAGGATCTTCACGGAGGTTCCGTGAGAAGCCTGCGACGCGGTCAAGATGCCGAACAAAACCAAAAAGGAAAAGGTGAGCTGGCGGTTCTGAGGCCACTTTGGAAGCCATTTAATGTTCGAATGTAACGGAGGGGCCGTGATTCGGGGACGGTGGAGCTTGAGAGGGAGTGAAGCTAAGGCCCGCTAGCTGCGGAGCTCCGGGCAGCTGTAATGTGTGTCCCCGCAACGCAACGCTGTCCGTGTTGATCCAGGATTAATTCACGGTTTGTTGTGGTTTTACTGGACTAAATCCTCGGTGCAATGCGCGTGAGGAGCGGCTTGTTGGACCGTCAGCCGCTGCCGGGGGGGTTCCTCCTCCTGAAGGCAGCGGAGCTCAAACTGTCCCCGAGACACCCGCAGGTGTTCGGCTTCACCTGAGGACACCGGCCACATGATGATCAGCAGCCGAACAACCAGCTGATTGGACTGGACCCGGTCCGGACTGGCTGGTGGGACCAGGTGACCGCCCTGCTCTGACAGCAGGGATTATTATGGGATGTTAAGATTCGGATCAAAGTTTTGTCTCCATGAACCAGAAGGTCAGAACGGTTCCTGCAGGATGGATCATCTGGTGTCATTAGATCCATCCCAGTCAGAGTCCAGGTCCTCCTGAGGTTCTGGAGACCACTGTGACGTGTTTCAGGTCTGATTTGATTTGAAGGTCCAACAGAACAACACATGGTTCCGAAGTGATCCTGGCCCACTTGTTTCCATCTACAGGTCGTGTGGGTCCATGTGGTTCTAATCTGTCAGGTGTTGATCTGGTTGGCTCAGGAAATAAACAATAATCAAAATCTGTCTTTATTTTTTATTCACATCATTTTCTGAATCGTTTGTTGTCAGACAGCTTTTAGTCCAGGTCTGGACTCAGTCCAGGTCTGGACTGAGTCCTGGTCTGGTCCAGACCTAGTCCAGACCTGGACTCAGACCAGGACTCAGTCAGGTCTGGACTAGGTCTGGACTCAGTGGGGGTCAGTCCATGTGGTAATGTTGCGTCTTGTGTTGATGACATCAGAGCTGCAGTGATTGATCCCAGACTATTTTCCTTCATATGAATCAATAACAGATGAATGAGTCTCTGCTCCATGAACCTGATGATGATTGTTGTTTAACTTTATTTGAAGTCAACTTTTTCTTTCTTTCTGACAGCATCACGCCAAATTTACACTACATGCGGTCCGGCTCAGCCCCGCCCCGCAGGTCGCAGCTGAGCGAGTCCAATTTCCACTACCTCCGCTCCGCTCAGGTCCGCCTGGATGCGCCGCTCCGAGACGCATGCGCGGGAATTGCGAGATCGCGCGATAAATCAAGTGATAAATAAGTAAGTCAGAACAAAACAATTCATTCGGTGGAAGAAGGAGAACAACAGTAGAGACTGCTGCCTTGATCTTCTCTCGTAAATGAGCGACAGGACATGGTTTGAGCAACAGGAAGTGATGTATTACATTTCAGAATAAAATACTTTATTTATTTATTTCTTGTATTGCGTTTGTAGGCGTAGTCATAAATGATAGTTTGACAGCATTTTTGTACAAATAAATCCGTATAGAGCTAGGATTAAGTCCGCCCGTGGTGATTTTATTTTGTAAATACGGAAGTTGTGCTCGTTCCTTTTCCTGTTGGTGCGACGTAATCTTCAAAAGTTGACTCCGCACAGCTCCGGCGTCCGGCAGAAATAGAAAAATTTCTAATTTTGACGGACTGCCGTCCGCTCTCCGCAGCTCGCCGCCGCCGTGCGGAGCCAGTGTAAATTCTCTCATTGATTATAATGGGTGCGTATTTGCTGCGGAGGTCGGACCGGAGCGGGGTGGAGCCGGAACGCGTGTAGTGTAATTTTGGCGTCAGACTGGTTCTGTTCAGAACCAGATACCTGGTTTGGAGTTGCAGCTGGACTCTGGACATAAACCTCAGTGTGATCCATCAGATAAATCCAGAACAGAACCATCACGGTGCTCCTCTTACGTCTGAGCTGGTTCTGGTTCAGTTCTGACTCGGTTCTGTATCAAACTGTCGTTTCATTTTGTTGCAGGAAACAAAAAACTCCAAAAGCAGCACAAAGAACAGCAACAGCAGTAGTGGAGGCAAAGATGGCGCCTTGGAGAACTCTGACGAGGTGGGTCACATGACCAGCAGTGCGACCCGTTCTCCTCAGTCACAAAGATCATACAGTCATGAAGATGATCGAAGCTGCACCTGCGAGGACCTTAAATACGTTTCTGAAAGTTCTGTAGATCAGTAGAGGTTCTGTGTTGATCCTGGATCAGCAACATGTGACCGTTTGTTTCCTCTCACAGCAGCAGCAGAGCACCAGCAAGTGTCCGGGTAACAGCACCCCGCCCCCCACCCTGCTCAACAAGATCAAATACTCCGGAGGTCCTCAGCTGGTGAAGAAGGAGCGCCGCCAGAGCTCCTCACGCTTCAGCCTGACCAAGAACCGGGAGCTGCAGAAACTTCCTGCCCTCAAAGGTAAAAAAAAACAACTTACAAACCAGATTCCAAAATAGTTGGGACTAGGGGTGGGCGATATATCGAATATACTCGATGTATCGCAATATTTTAAATGTACGATGGTTAAAAGGGCTATATCGTGTATATCGAGGATCCTCCTGCTGTCGTGCGGGCTCCCACTCGCCCCCCTCCTTCCTGCAGGCTGCAGGAGCCGCGCGCGAGACTTTCAGCACAACATGTAAACACGGCAGATATGAAGAGCGCTTCCAGCTGCCTGAGGGGAAAAACAATGTTCTTTCTGAGCTAGTTTGGATTAAATTGTCAGATGAGGGCATAAAAAATATTTTTGTAGACGATGCTGAAAATAGTCCCGAAGAAAGGTCTGAACTACGAATCTTTTTCACCATTTAAACAGCGGAGTGGAGCATGAACGGCAGAACCAAGTGTTTTTACAGCTGCTGCTTCCTTAAAGGAGACCACATATAGGTATTTAAAATTTTTATGTTATGTCTGTGTGCTATCTTGACAATATTAATTCATTTTAATACACAAAATAATTCTTAGATAATTAATTATACCCTTTTTAATTCTGCCATTTTTAACTTTCGTTTTGAACGACCGGTTTCTTGAAGTCCACGCCCTTCAACGATCTGTTAACGCCCTCTGTAACAGCCAGTATCTGTAATGTGTTGTTGTTTTAAAATTAGCTCTTTTTTTATTACTCATTTGACTTACTGTTAGTGCTAGCTTAAGATAACTTACCGAAACCCGTCTGAGCGCGCCGCAATTAGCTGCTCCTTTTAGCATGAGACCACCCGAATCCGAAGCTAATGTTAGCTTGTTCCTCTTCCGGTGTTCGCCAGCTCCGCTCGTTGCACGCGGAGATTTTGGGAGTTATCGCTGTTCCAGTCAAGACAACAAAGTTCACCAAGTGTCTCCCGTAAATTAATCAGTAAGGAGAAGGTCCTCGCTGCTGCGAGGCTGCTGCGAGGGCAGCAGCGAGGCTGTACAATTGAAGCTCCGCTCCATCCGCCAGAAGAGGGTCCCGTTGCCGCTGGTCCCTACGCCGGGGGTCCGCTCGTTTAATTTTTGACGGCTGCGCGTTGGGAGCGATCGCAAATACACTAAAAATTGAACTAAAATATAAAAATAACAATTATACTTTATTTATAAAGCCATTTAAAAAAAACACAGCTGCAACAAAGTGCTGTACACATGAAATTAAGAACATATAAACAAAAGATGAGATGAAATCATGAAAAACAACAGTCATGTGTTTAATACAGAAGTGGGTTGAGCCTAACCAGGGGTTGCTAGGTGAGGGGCTGGACTCAGGTTTGAGGTGATTGGCTACGGCTTGTGACGTCAATAACTGCAGGAAGTGTGAATCCTGGTGTATTTATCAAAAATAAATAAATCTACTTAGAGTAAATAAACCACTGGGTGCATTTTTTTGGCACAAGGACTGTTTTTTTATGAAGTAAATACCCAAAGTTGAGTAAAAAAAACATTAAAAAGTGAATTTTGCATCTGTGGTCCCCTTTAAAACAAACCACGGGTCTGAGCTCATTTAGCCATGCGTGCACCGCAGAGAGAGGTGGAGACATTAATAAATCAGCATTTTATCATTATCGCTAAAGAACGGTCCTTAGCGGCTAACAAGATGGCTAACGCGTTAGCCGTCTTCTTCCACAGCTGAGACTGACCGTGTCTTTAGCGATACAGCTGATTTAATAATGTCTCCACCTCTCTGTTCACGTTTCTGAGTGGAGGCTGTCGTGTTTTTACACAAGGATTCAATGCGACACTTTGTAGAGCAACTTTAGAGAACGTCTTCGTGAATCCGGAAACAACCCCTGACCCTTTCACAATAAAACCGGATACAGTACACAGAGGCTCACTGTGATAAATCTGTTCTTGTTCAGAGGTTTTGCAGACATTGCCTGAACTTGGCACAGTTTGAAACTTGTGCACATTTTGTGGTTTGTTGTTAAAAATTACTAGCACATGCAAATAGTTGAGAGTTGTTACCTGTGACTGTTCTGGGTCAGTAAATTTTATGGCCACTGTTTACACTTTTGTTTTTGTATTTTAAAGGCCTTAATTGTTTTGATTTAATATTTTTTTAATGTTAAAAGCACAAGAGCACCTTTTTAAGTTTAAATTATGTATTCTTCCTTTTTGCTTGAAGTACTTTTTATTTATGTGTGCAATTGATGGTTAAAATAAAATATTTAAGTTTGTTCAAATTTAGTGTTGACATTTTTTAATCAATTTTGAATCATTTTTTCATTGATTTTGGAGATATCGCGATATATATCGTGTATCGTGATATAGCCAAAAAATATCGCGATATAATATTTTCCTCATATCGCCCAGCCCTAGTTGGAGGACACTAAACAAATTGTGAATAAAAACTGAATGCAATGATGTGGAGGTGCCAACATCTAATATTTTATTCAGAATAGAACACAAATCACAGATCAAAAGTTTAAACTGAGAGAATGTATCATTTTAAGGGAAAAATATGTTGTTTCAAAATTTCATGGCGTCAACAAATCCCAAAAAAGTTGGGACAAGTCCATTTTTACCACTGTGTGGCATCCCCCCTTCTTCTTACAACACTCAACAGACGTCTGGGGACAGAGGAGACCAGTTTCTCAAGTTTAGAAATAGGAATGCTCTCCCATTCATGTCTAATACAGGCCTCTAACTGTTCAATCGTCTTGGGCCTTCTTTGTCGCACCTTCCTCTTTATGATGCACCAAATGTTCTCTATAGGTGAAAGATCTGGACTGCAGGCTGGACATTTCAGTACCGGATCCTTCTCCTACGTAGCCATGATGTTGTGATTGCTGCAGAATGTGGTCTGGCATTATCTTGTTGAAAAATGCAGGGTCTTCCCTGAAAGAGATGGGCGGCCGTGGCGTAGTGGTAATGGCAGTCGTCCCCCGATCGGAAGGTTGGAGGTTCGAATCCCGGTTCCTCACACCATGTGTCGTTGTGTTCCTGGGCAAGACACTTAACCCCGAGTTGCTCCCGGTAGGACTGGAAGGCGCCTTGCATGGCAGTCGCCGCTACCGGTGTATGAATGTGTATGAATGGGTGGATGGTTTATATTGTAAAGCGCTTTGGGGCCCCTCATCAGGGGGCTGGAAAGCGCTATATAAATAAGCTCCGTTTACCATTTATTTACCAAAGAGATGACGTCTAGATGGGAGCATATGTTGTTCTAGAACCTGAACATAGTTCTCTGCATTAATGGTGCCTTTCCAGACATGCAAGCTGCCCATGCCACAAGCGCTCATGCAACCCCATACCATCAGTGATGCAGGCTTCTGAACGGAGCGTTGATAACAACTTGGGCTATCCTTGTCCTCTCTGGTCTGGATGACATGGCGTCCCAGTGTTCCATAAAGAACTTCAAATCGTGACTCATCTGACCACAGAACAGTCTTCCATTTTGCCACACTCCATTTTAAATGACCCCTGGCCCAGTGCAAACGTCTGAGCTTGTGGAGCTTGCTTAGAAATGGCTTCCTCTTTGCACTGTAGAGTTTCAGCTGGCAACGGTGGATGGCACAGTGGATTGTGTTCACTGACAATGCTTTCTGGAAGTATTCCTGAGCCCATTCTGTTATTTCCTTGACAGTGGCATTCCTGTTTGAGGTGCAGTGACATTTAAGGGCCCGGAGATCACGAGCATCCAGTAGAGTTTTACGGCCTTGACCCTTATGCACAGCGATTGTTCCAGATTCTCTGAATCGTTTGATGATGTTATGCACGGTTGATGATGATAACTTAAAGGGGACCAAATATGCAAAATTCACTTTTTAATGTTTTTTTTACTCAACTTTGGGTATGTAATTCTTTAAAAAACAGTCCTAGGACCAAAAAAATGCACCCAGTGGTATATTTACTCTAAGTATATTTCCAAAAAAGCTAAGTCTGGTCCTCTGGACATTCAAAAAACAAAACAAAACAAAGCAAAAAAAACTGTAGAAACGTTTCGTCTTTCGTCCGAAAGACTTCCTCAGTCTGAGAAGCTGAGTTCAGCTCAGTCTTATAAATAGCACCCTCCCACAGTGGATCAACCAGTTGGCTGATGACAGCCGAAACCAGCTGCTCACATGATCAAGGAGGACCATCAGCCTGACGATGGATCGTTAACACCCTGATGGTTGTTTGCTATTCACAGAGGGCTGAGTGATACTAGCAATAACAGCATTGTAAGTGGGGGACAGTTGAACCCGGAGGCCTCCACCTCTGTTTAATGATGGACGGTTTCTTTTCACAAAGATGGCCTCCTTTACTCCTCTCTCAAACCATTGTTCCTCTCTATCAAGGATGTGAACATCTTCATCCCTGAAAGAGTGACCGCTGGCCTGGAGATGAGTGTAGACCGCAGAGTCCTGACCTGATGATGTTGATCTTCTGTGCTGGGCCATCCTTTTGGCCAGTGGCTGTTTAGTTTCCCCGATGTAAGACTGATCACAGCCCTCCTGACACTGAACAGCATACACAATATTACTCTGTTTGTGCCGGGGGACTGGATCTTTGGGATGAACCAGTCTTTGTCGTAATGTATTTTGGGGTTTAAAAGCCACTGGGACGTTGTGTTTAGAAAATAAACGTCTCAATGTCTCTGAAACTCCCGCAACATACGGAATGACCACTGGTCTGGGTCTGGGTTCCTTCTTTTCACCTGATGGCTGGCTGGAGTCCTGTTTGGGTTTCTTCTCTGCTTTCAGGAAGGCCCAGTTAGGATATCCACATTTCTCTAGAGCCTGTTTTGTGTGTGATTTCTCCTTCTGTCTGGCTGCTGAGTTAGTGGGGACGCTGTCTGCTCTGTGATACAGAGTCCTGATGACTCCTAACTTGTGCTCCAGAGGGTGATGGGAGTCAAACTGTAAATACTGGTCTGTGTGGGTGGGTTTGCGGTACACCTCAGTTTGCAAATTTCCTCTATCAGAAACTGAGACCTCACAGTCCAAGAAAGCCAACCTGCCATTTTTTACATCTTCTCGTGTGAACTTGATATATTTATCCACAGAGTTGATGTGATCAGTGAAATGTTGGACTTCCTGAGATTTAATTTTAACCCAGGTGTCGTCAACATACCTGAACCAATGACTTGGTGGTCTCCCTGAAAAGGATGTCAACGCTCTCTTTTCTACCTCCTCCATGTACAGGTTGGCAACAATAGGAGAAACTGGAGACCCCATGGCACACCCATGTTTCTGCCTATAATATTGCTTAGTATATATCTAAGTATATCTAAGTATATTTATTTTTCAGGGATATTAAAGGAGCTGTATGTAACTTTTCTAACAATATATTTTTAACATATTTCTTCACTCTATCACTACCTCCTGACATACTGTATTGATTTTAGACAAATAATCTCTGAAAAAAAACTATTGTCCCCTTGCTTCTCTAAAAGCATTTCTAAAAAGCCACAGTGACTCGCTGTTAACCAGCCAATAAAAACAGAGTTTGTAACCAGCCAATAAAAACAGAGCTTGAATTTGAATCAGCCAATAAAAACAGAGCTTGAATTTGAATTTCAGCAGAGCAAGGGGTAACAGAGCCATATATGGCTCTGGGGGGGAGGGACCAGAAACGTGTCTTTGTTCAAAATTTTCCTAAGTTCCAGCATGTTCCAGAAATTACATACTGAACCTTTAATGTCTCGATTTCAAATCCTGGCGCTTGTGATGTCACAAGCCGTTGGACAACCCACCCCAACCTGAGTTTAGCCCCTCACCTAGCAACCACTGGTTAGGCTCAACCCACTTCAGTATAAAAGACGTCACGTTTGTTTTACTTGATTTCATCTCAGCACAATGGCTAAAAATGTCACAGAGTCTAGCCAGCTCTTGTAGTGCTGAGACGTAATAAGCGACACTCACCCGGCCGCTGCGTCCTCTGACGAAACTCGAAGTGGTTCATCCGCCGGCTCCGTCTGGAGCTGAAATGAGTCCTCAGTGCGGCCGTAGCCGTGGCGTATTTATTGTCCGCTAACGTGAGCGTTGCGAAGATTCTCTGACCCTCCTGGCCCAGACAATGGCGGAGGAGCGCGCACTTCCTTGCTTCCGCCAGGTCAGTGTGTCCCAAAGCCAGCAAATAATCCTCAAACGTCATCAGCCATCTGTCCCACGGGACAGCTGGGTCACCGGGGACAGGCAGGAAAGGTGGCGTGGTGGTAACGCGAGTTTGGACATCCTCGTCTGCCTTTGGAGGGCGGAGTTAATGTAAACAGATTTTTGAAGGGCGTGGCCTTCAGAGCTCATTATCATAAACAGCTCGTTCAAAACGGAAGTCAAATCAGGCAGAACTAGAAAGGGGAAATTTTATTATCTAAGAATTATTTTGTTTACTGTATTAAATTGAATGAACATGGTCTGGATAGCCCACAGACATACCATAAAAATTTATAGGACCTATAATTGGTCCCCTTTAAAAGTCTTTGCTATTTTACGCTGGGTAACAGCATTCTGGTATTGCTGCACTATCTTTCTGCGCAACAATGGTGGAATTGGTGATCCTCTTACCATCTTGGCTTCTGAGAGACACTTGACACTCTGAGAAGCTCTTTTTATACCAATCATGTTGTCAATTGACCTACAGTATTTTCTGGACTATAGGTTGCATCTTTATATAAGCCGCTTGGTCCAATTATTGTCAACAAATTGGAAAAATCCATAAACAGGTCGCACCTTTATATAAGTCACATCTATTATGCGTCACTGCTACGCGACGCGTCAGCGCGTCATTTGCCCTGTTGAAAATGACGACCACAGAAGCATGCACGGAAGGACTTTTCACAAGATTAACACGGTAAAAACAATTATTTGTCTGCTGAAAATTATAGCAAACATGTGTCTTAGCTTAACCGTTCCTTAATAAATTCACGTAATGGTCAAATCTGCTGGATTTAAATTTTTTCGCTTTGAAAAAGTACAAGGAAAAACAACGAAGCTAACCGCGACACATTTACGTCTATAAAACATTGAATTTTATCTCAAATAACTCCAACAGCTAACAGTTTGTAAATGTACATCTAGTGATTACTTTCTGTAAGTTTGAAAAAAAAATCTGCTGTGTGGTTTATTAGCTATTTGCTCAAACGTACAAGGAAAAATCAACTAAGCTAACCGCGACACATTAACGTCTATAAAACATCAAATTTGATCTCAAACATCTCATAAAGCTAACAAGTTGTAAATATCCATCTAGTGATTACATTCTGTAAGTTTGATCAAAATCTGTCCTGTGGTTCTTGACCTATTTTGCTAACAAACACTGAGCTATAACAGCGAAGTAGCTAGTTCATACCTCCAGAGCAGGAGGCCGGGCTGCGACAGAGTGAGTACGTCCAGAGGAGGCTCTCGTCGGACACGTGAGGTGGGAACGGTTGGTGTACCCTAGCGGACCATTTTTGCCAAAATGGAAAAACGGTAATATCTGAGCCAAAAATTTGTCTAAAAATATGGGAAAAAATCCATAAACAAGTCTCACCTATCTATAAGTCGCAAGGCATGCAAATTAGGCAAAACGGTGCGACTTATAGTCCGGAAAATACGGTAATTTGTGTTAATTGGTCTTCCAGCTGTTCGTTATATGCTCAATTTCCTTTTTCCAGCCACTTGTTGCTACTTGTCCCAACTTTTTTTGGGATTTGTTGACACTGTGAAATTTTTAATCAACATATTTTCCCTTTAAAATGTTACATTTACTCAGATTAAACTTTTGATCTGTCACCTATGTTCTATTACGAATAAAATATTGACATTTGCCCTCCTTGGGCTGCCACCTTACCGTGGTGGAGGGGTTTGAGTGTCCCAATGATCCTAGGAGCTATGCTGTCAGGGGCTTCATGCCCCTAGTAGGGTCACCCAAGGCAGACAGGTCCTAGGTGAGGGACCAGACAAAGTGCAGCCCGAAGACCCCTTATGATGAGTAAAATAAATGGACAAAATGTTCCCTCGCCCGGACGCGGGTCACCGGGGCCCCACTCTGGAGCCAGGCCCGGAGGTGGGGCACGTTGGCGAGCGCCTGGTGGCCGGGCTTTCACCCATGGAGCTCGGCCGGGCACAGCCCGAAGAGGAGACGTGGGTCCCCCTTCCCATGGGCTCACCACCTATGGGAGGGGCCAAAGGGGTCGGGTGCAATGTGGGATGGGTGGTGGCCGAGGGCGGGGACCCTGGCGGTCTGATCCTCGGCTACAGAAGCTGGCCATTGGGACATGGAATGTCACCTCTCTGGTGGGGAAGGAGCCTGAGCTAGTGTGTGAGGTTGAGAGGTTCCGGCTAGAAATAGTCGGACTCACCTCAACGCATGGCTCTGGCTCTGGAACCAGTTTCCTTGAGAGGGGTTGGACACTCTTCTACTCTGGAGTTGCCCCTGGTGAGAGGCGCCGAGCAGGAGTGGGCATACTTGTTGCCCCCCATCTTGGTGCCTGTACGTTGGGGTTCACCCCGGTGAACGAGAGGGTAGCCTCCCTTCGCCTACGTGTGGGGGGACGGGCTCTGACTGTTGTTTGTGCCTATGCGCCAAACGGCAGCGCAGATTACCCACCCTTTTTGGAGTCCTTGGAGGGGGTATTGGAGAGTGCGCCTCCTGGGGACTCCCTTGTTCTGCTGGGGGACTTCAACGCTCACGTGGGCAATGACAGTGAGACCTGGAGGGGTGTGGTTGGGAGGAACGGCCCCCCTGATCTGAACCCGAGTGGTGTTTTGTTGTTGGACTTCTGTGCTCGTCATGGATTGTCCATAACGAACACCATGTTCAGGCATAAGGGTGTACATATGTGCTCTTGGCACCAGGACACCCTAGGTCGCAGTTCGATGATCGACTTTGTTGTCGTCTCATCTGATCTGCGGCCGCATGTCCTGGACACTCGGGTGAAGAGAGGGGCGGAGCTGTCAACTGACCACTACCTGGTGGTGAGTTGGCTCCGATGGTGGGGGAGGATGCCGGTCAGACCTGGCAGACCCAAACGTATTGTGAGGGTCTGCTGGGAACGTCTGGCAGAGTCTCCCGTAAGACGGAGCTTTAACTCCCACCTCCGGGAGAGCTTTGAACACGTTCCGAGGGAGGCGGGGGACATTGAGTCCGAGTGGGCCATGTTCCGCGCCTCTATTGTCGAGGCAGCTTATCAGAGTTGTGGCCGCAAGGTTGTTGGTGCCTGTCGTGGTGGCAACCCTCGAACCCGGTGGTGGACACCGGCGGTGAGGGATGCTGTCAGGCTGAAGAAGGAGTCCTATTGGGCCTTTTTGGCCTGTGGGACCCCGGAAGCAGCAGATAGGTACCGACAGTCCAAGCGGCATGCGGCTCGGGTGGTTGCTGAGGCAAAAACTCGGGCGTGGGAGGAGTTCGGAGAGGCCATGGAGAATGACTTCCGTACGGCTTCGAGGCGATTCTGGTCCACCATCCGGCGTCTCAGGGGGGGAAAGCGGTACGCGACCAACACCATTTATGGTGGGGATGGCGTGCTGTTGACCTCAACTCGGGATGTTGTGAGTCGGTGGGCGGAGTACTTCGAAGACCTCCTCAATCCTACTGGCACGTCTTCCACTGAGGAAGCGGAGCCTGGGGACTTTGGGTCGGGCTCTCCAATCTCTGGTGCTGAGGTCGCCGAGGTGGTTAAAAAGCTCCGCGGTGGCAAGGCTCCGGGGGTGGATGAGATTCGTCCTGAGTTCCTTAGGGCTCTGGATGTTGTGGGGTTGTGTTGGCTTACGCGACTCTGCAATATCGCGTGGACATCGGGGGCAGTTCCCTTGGATTGGCAGACTGGGGTGGTGGTTCCCCTATTCAAAAAGGGGGACCGTAGGGTGTGTTCCAACTATAGGGGATCACACTCTTAAGCCTCCCTGGTAAGGTCTATTCAGGGGTTCTGGAGAGGAGGGTCCGTCGGATAGTCGAACCTCGGATTCAGGAGGAGCAGTGTGGTTTTCGTGCTGGTCGTGGAACACTGGACCAGCTCTACACCCTCAGCAGGGTCCTGGAGGGTGCGTGGGAGTTTGCCCAACCAGTTTACATGTGCTTTGTGGACTTGGAAAAGGCATTCGACCGCGTCCCTCGGGGGGTTCTGTGGGGGGTACTCCGGGAGTATGGGGTACCAGGCCCATTGATATGGGCTGTTAGGTCCCTGTACGACCGGTGTCAGAGCTTGGTCCGCATTGCCGGCAGTAAGTCAGGCTCGTTTCCAGTGAGAGTTGGACTCCGCCAAGGTTGCCCTTTGTCACCGATTCTGTTCATAACTTTTATGGACAGAATTTCTAGGCGCAGCCAAGGTGTTGAGAGGATCCGTTTTGGTGGCCTTAGAATCGCTTCTCTGTTTTTTGCAGATGATGTGGTCCTATTGGCTTCATCAGGTCGTGATCTACAGCTTTCGCTGGAGCGGTTTGCAGCCGAGTGTGATGCGGCCGGGATGAGGATCAGTTCCTCCAAATCCGAGGCCATGGTCTTGAGCCGGAAAAGGGTAGCATGCCCTCTCCGGGTCGGGGAGGAGGTCCTGCCCCAAGTGGAGGAGTTTAAGTATCTCGGGTCTTGTTCACGAATGAGGGAAAACTGGAGCGTGAGATCGATAGGCGGATAGGTGCAGCATCCGCAGTGAAGCGGGCGCTGTACCGGTCTGTCGTGGTGAAGAGAGAGCTGAGTCGAAAGGCAAAGCTCTCAATTTACCGATCGATCTACGTTCCCACCCTCATCTATGGTCATGAGCTTTGGGTTGTGACCGAAAGAACGAGATCTCGGATACAAGCGGCTGAAATGAGTTTTCTCCGCAGGGTGTCTGGACTCTCCCTTAGAGATAGGGTGAGAAGCTCAGTCATCCGGGAGGGACTCGGAGTAGAGCCGCTGCTTCTCCACATCGAGAGGAGCCAGTTGAGGTGGCTCGGGCATCTGGTTAGGATGCCTCCTGGACGCCTCCCTGGTGAGGTGTTCCGGGCATGTCCCACCGGGAGGAGGCCCAGAGGAAGACCCAGGACACGCTGGAGGGACTATGTTTCTCGGCTGGCCTGGGAACGCCTTGGGATTCCCCCAGAGGAGCTGCTCCAAGTGGCTGGGGAGAGGGAAGTCTGGGCCTCCCTACTTAGGCTGCTACCCCCGCGACCCGACCCCGGATAAGCGGACGAAAATGGATGGATGGATGGATGGATGGACATTGACATTTGCCATCTCCACATCATTGCATTCAGTTTTTATTCACAATTTGTTTAGTGTCCCAACTTTTTTGGAATCCGGTTTGTAAAAAGACTAAAATCTGATCCTGACCAAAAAAACTGGAAGCTGCAGAATCTGCTGGACCGTCTAGTTGTAGCCCTAAACCTGACATGACCTCACTGATCTAAGCCCCGCCCCCTCCCTGTGGTTCTTAGATGCCCCCCCAGTGGAGCAAGAGGAGCTCTTCGTGCAGAAGCTGCGTCAGTGCTGCGTTCTGTTCGACTTCATCAGCGATCCGCTCAGCGACCTCAAGTACAAAGAGGTGAAGAGGGCGGGGCTTAACGAGATGGTGGAATACATCACGCACAACAGCGACGTGGTCACCGAATCCATCTACCCCGAGGCTGTCCTCATGGTGAGACCACAGAGCTGGTTCTGGTTCTGTCCTGCTTTAACGTCACAGTTCTGATCATTACAAGCTGAACCAGAACCTCCTTTGTTCTTTCATCTCAGTTTTCTGTCAACGTGTTCCGTACGCTCCCTCCGTCCTCCAACCCGACCGGAGCCGAGTTTGACCCTGAGGAGGACGAGCCCACGCTGGAGGCGGCTTGGCCCCACCTGCAGGTACGTCACCTGTTGAGCAACCAGCAGAACCACCTCCCCCAGGCGTGTTGCTGCTGGAGGGGGCTAGAGGGGTGTCAACATGTACTGTAAGCTTTTCTCCCTGCACGTCCTGCAGCAGCACGTCCTGCAGCAGCACGTCCTGCATCAGCACGTCCTGCAGCAGCACGTCCTGCAGCAGCACGTCCTGCATCAGCACGTCCTGCAGCAGCACGTCCTGCAGCACGTCCTGCAGCAGCACGTCCTGCAGCAGCACGTCCTGCATCAGCACGTCCTGCAGCAGCACGTCCTGCATCAGCACGTCCTGCATCAGCACGTCCTGCATCAGCACGTCCTGCATCAGCACGTCCTGCATCAGCACGTCCTGCATCAGCACGTCCTGCATCAGCACGTCCTGCAGCAGCACGTCCTGCATCAGCACGTCCTGCATCAGCACGTCCTGCATCAGCACGTCCTGCATCAGCACGTCCTGCATCAGCACGTCCTGCATCAGCACGTCCTGCATCAGCACGTCCTGCATCAGCACGTCCTGCATCAGCACGTCCTGCATCAGCACGTCCTGCATCAGCACGTCCTGCATCAGCACGTCCTGCATCAGCACGTCCTGCATCAGCACGTCCTGCATCAGCACGTCCTGCATCAGCACGTCCTGCATCAGCACGTCCTGCATCAGCACGTCCTGCATCAGCACGTCCTGCATCAGCACGTCCTGCATCAGCACGTCCTGCATCAGCACGTCCTGCATCAGCACGTCCTGCATCAGCACGTCCTGCATCAGCACGTCCTGCATCAGCACGTCCTGCATCAGCACGTCCTGCATCAGCACGTCCTGCATCAGCACGTCCTGCATCAGCACGTCCTGCATCAGCACGTCCTGCATCAGCACGTCCTGCATCAGCACGTCCTGCATCAGCACGTCCTGCAGCAGCACGTCCTGCATCAGCACGTCCTGCATCAGCACGTCCTGCATCAGCACGTCCTGCATCAGCACGTCCTGCAGCAGCACGTCCTGCATCAGCACGTCCTGCATCAGCACGTCCTGCAGCAGCACGTCCTGCATCAGCACGTCCTGCATCAGCACGTCCTGCATCAGCACGTCCTGCATCAGCACGTCCTGCATCAGCACGTCCTGCAGCAGCACGTCCTGCATCAGCACGTCCTGCATCAGCACGTCCTGCATCAGCACGTCCTGCATCAGCACGTCCTGCATCAGCACGTCCTGCATCAGCACGTCCTGCATCAGCACGTCCTGCATCAGCACGTCCTGCATCAGCACGTCCTGCATCAGCACGTCCTGCATCAGCACGTCCTGCATCAGCACGTCCTGCATCCAGCACGTCCTGCATCAGCACGTCCTGCATCAGCACGTCCTGCAGCAGGTGCTCGGTAGTCCAGGTAGATGATTGTAACAAGGTTCTGGACCCAACTCGCCCCGGTCACAT
>JBBPBX010025206.1:26290-39078 GCA_038048925.1 Garcialebias charrua | reverse complement strand
GTTTGAAGCAGGCGAAGTTGAAGGCACTTCCAGGGAGATGACACTGTGGTCCAAGACATCCAGGTCATATACAGATACGTTATTAATGATTGCAGTGTCTGTAATCATTAAATCCAGAGTATCCCCCTGTTGTGCGTAAGGGCATCAACATGTTGAGTGAGATTGAGAGCGTCCAAAAGAGACTTAAAATATGTTGCCAGAGGGGAAGAGGAATTGTCCATGTGGATATTTAAGTCGCCAAGAAAAATATTTTTCACAAGGGAGGTGCAGAAAAAAGTGAGGAGGTCATGCATCTCTGAGTTAAATGAAACATGTGGTTTGGAAGGCTTATATATCAATATAACTTTCATCAGAAGTGGGGCTTTGAGGCTGAAGGCTAAACTTTCAAAAGAAGAAAAGTCCTAAGAAGCCAGATGTGACAATTTTAAATTACTACGGTAAATTACAGCCAGACCACCGCTGCGACCAGTGCATCGGGCTCTCTTCAGATAACTGTATCCAGAGGGACAAGCTTCATTCAGAGAACTATACACATCTGGTTGATGCCAAGTTTCTGTAAGGCACATGAGGTCCAAGTTCTTCTCCAGAATGTGATCATGAATTAGACATGTATTGTTGGATAGTACATTGAAAAGTTCCATTTTAATCTTCTTCTTCTTCTTTCGGCTTTTCCCTTTTCAGGGGTCGCCACAGCGAGTCATCCTCCTCCACCTCACTCTGTCCTCTGCATCCTCTGTCCTCACTCCAACCACCTCCACGTCCTCCCTAACTGCATCCATATATCTCCTCTTTGGTCTCCCTCTTTGTCTTTTTCCTGGCAGCTGCATTTCTAACATCCTTCTACCAATATAACCACTGTCCCTCCTCTGGACATGTCCAAACCATCTCAGTCTGGCCTCCCTAACTTTATCTCCCAGTTGTTTAACATGTGCTGTACCTCTGATGATCTCATTCCTGATCTTATCCATCCTTGTCACTCCTAAGGAGAACCTCAGCATCTTCATTTCTGCCACTTCCAGTTCTTTCTCCTGTCTTTTTGTCAATGCCACTGTCTCCAGACCATACAACATAGCTGGTCTCACCACTGTCTTGTAAACTTTTCCTTTGACCTTTGCTGACACCTTTTTGTCACAAATCACTCCTGAAACTTTTCTCCATCCACTCCATCCTGCCTGGACTCTCTTTTTCACCTCTTTACCACATTCCCCATTTTCCTGGACAGTGGACCCCAAGTACTTGAAGTCCTGCACCTTTGTGACCTCTGCTCCTTGTAGCCTCACTGTTCCACTGGCCTCCCTCTCATTCACACACATGTACTCTGTCTTACTACGACTGACTTTCATTCCTCTTCTTTCAAGAGCATACCTCCACCTCTCCAAGTTCTCTTCC
This sequence comes from Garcialebias charrua, assembly GCA_038048925.1. NCBI lineage: Eukaryota > Metazoa > Chordata > Actinopteri > Cyprinodontiformes > Rivulidae > Garcialebias > Garcialebias charrua. Next base: position 37,689 of record JBBPBX010025206.1, on the reverse strand, counting down.
ACCTGTTCCCTGTTTTAATAATAATAATTTTAATAATAATAATAATAATAATAATAATGTCACATTTTTGTCATCTGTGTATGTTTCCATACAAGACGAAATTTGACTCTGCATTTAACCCAATCCAGTTGGAGTAGAAACCTTTAGAAGAGGTTTAAGCAGACTGAAGTCTACTCCACATTTTCCTTGTCACTTTGTGCGCTGTGGACTACAAGGGACTACAGACGCAACGTTCTGATGACGTAATCGAGGTGCGACACCTCGCGTAGACCAGACAGAAGGGATCGTGTCAGAGCTAGCTTGCCGAGAATAACCAGATTTCTTCCGAGAGCTTCTATGGATGTAACGAGGTCTACGCAAAAGTCCCAGTTGTTTGATGGTGGAAACAGAAGGTGGAATGGAGCAGTTGTTAAGTCCAATCAGTTGCGAAGCGGAGTATGTCAACATTGCGCCAGCCAAGACGGGGGAAGCTTGTACAGAGCTATCCGCTAACAGCAGACCCACGGCTCTGAAAAAAATATCCAAGAAGCAGTGAGATGTAACTTGAATGAGCATAACTTGAAAATGAGCACAGGAAAAAATCCAGAACAGTCCAGATGACACAGGAGGTTGACAGACAGTAGGTAAGGTAAGCAAAACAATACCGTATACTCCGGCCTATAAGTCGCACCTTTTTGCTTACATTTCCAAGCCCTGCGACTTATAGGCCGGTGCGACTTATACGTGGATTTTTTGTTTTTTTCTTCACTTTGGTCAAAAAATGGTCACTTAATTTAATGTTTTTTAACCGTCAAAGTGCATTTATCAAGAAAAGTTAAACTGAGACACACTTTTACTGTAATGTCAGCTAACAAAAATATATTTTTTTATGTGTATCTTTAAAGATCAAAGAGATGCAGGTCTGTTTGCTGCATTGCAGGTCTGTTGTTGTTGCGCATGCTCATTTTGTGCCGTGAGGTGCGACTTATAGGCCGGTGTGACTTATACGTGGATTTTTCCACTTCATTTGACATAATTGAACTGGTGCGACTTATACTCCGGTGCGACTTATAGGCCGGAGAATACGATAATTGCAGCTACGTAGTTCTCCAAGCAAAGTTCGTTTAAAGTTCGTGCTGGAGTTGACAGGAGGTAGACAGCCCAATATTATGGTTAGGAAGCACTACCTAAGCTGTTCGTAAAGTCCTTGATTAAAAACCACTGAAAAAAATATGTCCAGATAAATGTAAAAAAAAATGTCCAAAAAATAGCAACAGTAAAATAACTTTTTAGCGCGGAGAAGCAGCGACATCACGACATCACGCCAGCATCCTCTCCCACCAAAACCTACCAACTACCACTGGAGTAGTTATCTTACGTACGGGAAACATTTCAGGGAACCTGGTAGAGGTGCACATGACGGTTATTAAAAACTTGTTCCCAGCTTTTGTTCTAGGTAGAGGTCCAACACAATCAACTATGACACGTTCAAATGGTTCTGCTACAGCAGGTATTGGATACAGAGGGGCAGGAGGTATTACTTGATGTGGTTTTCCTGCTATTTGACAAATGTGACAACAGTGACAATGCTGAATGACATCTTTCTTCAATCCAGGCCAAAAGAAATGATGCAGTATGCGGTCATATGATTTTTCTGATCCCTAAATGACCGCTAGTGGATTGTCGTGGACTTCAACACAATAGGGTGGGAGAAGTACAATTTGTATTACCTGACGCCATTCCTTATCAGGACGAACAATTAAAGGCGTCCATTTGCGCATTAACATGCCCTGCTTTAAAAAGTATCCCATATTTAATAGCTTAGGATCATCAGGTAAGTCATCAGCAAACAAGGTTTGTATTGTTTCATCTTTCTTCTGCAAATCAATCAGCTGTTGTTTAGACAACAAACATTTTGTTCCATCCAACTCTTCTACATATGTTTCCATTTTTACAGGAACTGGTATCTCTTCAGTACTCATCATAAAACTATCACATAAATAGGGTTGGGCATCGAGAATCGTTCTGAATCGGGACTAACTGTCCGGTTTTCCCGGAATCGTTCAAAATATTAATTTGCATTTCCTATGTTCAATGCTAATACGCCGACCGGAGGTAGCCGCCGAAAACCAACGAAGAAGAATCCACTGGAAGTGAGCATCCGTGGCATGGTCGAAAGCGTGGCTTAACTTTAATAAAATGACCAGTCAGGTCAGTGTAGCACTTGCAATAATTTTCTATCATGCAAAGGAGGGTGGAGAAGTAAAATAGTGTCCCGTCTTTGACGCGCTCCACTGGATTATTTTCGCTTCGTGTCCGACCGGAAGTACAGAGTGGTCCGTCTGCAAAACACTCCGCTGGATTTTCGCTACCTCTTCTCCGTCTCTATTAGGTAAATAAAACTATAAACTACGTCTCATACCAACATTAAGGCAGCTAACAAGTTATATTCCACTTAAAGCGGTAAGTCAGCTCAAATACAAACACAATGCTAACGTTAGCTCGTATTTTTTTCTTAGACAAACGACCTGAAATGGCTTCACAGTGTTCACCAGTGTCCCAGGTAAATACATCAGTGTAGCTAAATGAAGAGTGCCAAAGAACAGTTACAGCATATGTTGTGAAAAGGTTGCATCACTTTTCAGATATGGATTCAACTCCTGCCATGGATTGCACTTACATTGCACTCAGACACATTACTAATTTAGTTAAGCAAATCAAACACTTATTAACATTCTTAATCAGTTTAAAGTTCTCTCAGTGTCTTTTAAAAATGTTTTAATGTCTCTATTTCATTATTATATAATTGCTGTTTATGTTCTCTTTCATTCCATTATGAGTGAATGTCACAGTTTGAAGAATTATTGAATAGGTTAGTTAGGCAATAACAACAGAGCTAATAATTGTACACATTCTTAATCTTAAAAATGATTTAACAATCTCTTTTTACTGATAATACTGAGGAATCTGTTGTTTGTTTAGGAACCTCCCTACAGTCTGTCCAGAAAGTCTCCACTAGAGGAGCTTTTTGCTGAAGAAGAGGTACAACGTAATGTCATAGCTTCATGTTCATGAAGAAACAAATGGAGAGAGGGCTGCAGATACCAGGACATCCCACCAGCCGTTCTGTCTGAGGATCCTGCTGCTGGTGGAACCAGGTTAGCCCATCAATGGGAGCTCAAACAGAAGTTCAAATTATTTCATCCTGAAATAACTCTGGCTAACTACTGTTGCTCTTTTATAACATGGAGTTCAACTCAAAGTAGTCTCCTCAGATAAATAGTGTTATCATTATATTTTTATTAAAGTTTATGTTAACTTATTATTTTTATACGAAAGTTTCTGTTAACTTCTTATGTTTATATTTGATTGTTTCTGTTCAGTGCCCTGAGACAACTTGTGACTTGGAGCTATACAGTATAAATAAACTGAACTGAATTGAATTGACATGTCTTTTTTTTAACCCCACCTACAAAAAGAATCGGAATCAAGAATCGAAAAGAATCGGAATTGAAACGAAGAATCGGAATCGGAACCGGAATCGTTCAAATTCAAACAATGCCCAACCCTACACATAAGTCAATGTCAACATCTGTCTCTTCTTTTTGTTGACGCTTGTAGGTTGCTCATGTCACAGCACATGATGTGAAAACATCAGGAAAGATGCGTGCTAGTTCATCTGGTTGAGTACACAGCACTGGGATGGGTGTTACCTCTGGGGTAACAAGCACACGTCCTCCAGCTAAATAATTTCCCATGATCATGGAGATTCCTGTAAAGGGAAAACTCGGTCGAAGCCCAACCACAACTTCTCCAGAACATAATTCAGAGTGGACCACAACACTTGCTTAAGGCACATTAAAATCTTGCATACTAAAACCATGTATAGGTAGCTGTGTTTTAATAATCTCAAGTTCATCAGAAGGTAGAACATCTTCTAATATGAAGGACTGAGAAACGGTTGTATCACGTAGTATTTTGATTGGTAACTTATCACCAGATTGAGAAGCAGAAATGAACCTATCCATAATAAATGGCCGAAATCCATCATTTTCAGGAGAACCTGTAGTGGGAGACAGCTGTTTACTCAGGGTTTCAATTAGTGCTACTGGTTTTGGATCTTGTTTTAGCTTAAGGCAATGAGTACTAATGTGACCTTCTTGTCTGCAATAAAAACAAACCACATTATCCTTTGTAGATGCTCCATGCCCAAACAATGCTCTACTTTCCCTACGCCCCGCAAACGTATCACTCTCTCTGTGAGCTGCAACGAGTCCTCTCGACTTTCCGTTACCTCTAGGTCTGAAAAACCGAGGAGACTCAAAACCATCCATCTTAGATTTATCAGGATTAGGTGATTTGTCAAATTTAGGATGCTCAAAACTGAGCTTGTGGGTCAACATATACTCATCTACTAAAACTGCGGCTTTAGATGCCTCCAACACTCTGTGCTCATTTAAATAAGTAGTTACCCGATCTGGTAAACATTTCTTAAAATCTTCGATTAATATCAGGTGTTTAAACTGTTCAAAACTAGTCACTGAACTAGCTGCACAACATCGATTAAGAAGGATTTCTTTTTCTCTCATATAATCAGCGTTGGTCTGACTCTCAAGTTTTTTTAACTTCCGGAACTTTTGTCTGTATGCTTCTGGAACTAACTCATAAGCCCACAGGATAGCTTCTTTTACTTCCGTGTAATAATTACTGTCCTCTATCGAAAGAGATGCATAAGCATCCTGAGCTTTTCCAGTTAATTTGCACTGTAATAATAAGGGCCATGCATATTCAGGCCACTTAAAAGAATGTTTATGTTTATGTTTATTAAATTTGTTCATTTTTTTTACAAAAGACACAATACAAGACAATCTCATAATGAATATTTGTCTACGTCACTCTCATTGAATGAAGGTACACATGATAGATTGTTACTCACATCAAAGTTAGGCACAACAGGTGGGGATGGAGTCTTTCCTTGTTCAAGCTCCTTCAGGCGGATTTTAGCATCTAACTCCATTTTATGTTGTTCCTGCTCAAATAGCATTTATTTCTCTCTTAAAGCTGTCTGTTGTGCTCAGCGGCTCTCACTGTGGCTTCTACAGCTTCTTTGTTAGCTTCCCTCTCAAGCTCTGCTGCTCTCATGACCGCTTCAGTATCAGCGGCATTTTTTATTCGAATGGTTTCATTCACCATTTCAGCTTTTCGCATTTCCAGTTCAAGCTCTTTCAAACGAACCTCTTTATCTACAACATAAGAGGATGGAGTCCTCACAAGACTTTCTGCAATCATTTCAGCCGTAAAAACTCCAAGGCGAGCTAATCCTGCAATCAGTCCACTTTCTATCACCTCCCTTCTAGTGCATTTATCTACAGTGATCTCAAAGTGTTCTGCTAGACATAATAACTGCTCTTTTGTGCAGTTAGCCAGAGCCTCAAATGTAGGTTCTTCCACAAAACTGTTTAAACTGAACTCCATGTTCACAGACACAAGACAGTTGTCCTCTATTTGATTTAAGTGGACAAATAACACTGTATACAACAGTACTAAAATAGCCGGACCACAATTGAACGTAGTAAACAGACGCACAACTGTGAGCGCTCAACAAATCATCAGTTTTCTGAGAAGATTCAACCCAACTATGAGTGGAAACTCCACCAAAGAAACCTAATAATAATAATAATAAATTCAATTTATACCGCACTTTTCATTAATAAAAATCTCAAAGTGCTACAACAATAAAACAAGTGATAAAATCAAATAAAATCAATAATGGTATCAACTAAGATTAAAGACAGAATCATGTGGAGGCAGAATAGGCCTGCTTAAAAAATAAAAAATAAAAAATAAATAAATAAAACAAGTGATAAAATCAAGTAAAATCAATAATACTATCAACCAAGATCAAAGATAAAATCATGCGGAGGCAGAATAGGCTTGCTTAAAAAGAAAAGTCTTTAAACCGCTTTTAAAGTCAACCAGTGACTGTGGAGCTCTCAGGCAGTCAGGGAGGGAGTTCCATAGGCGGGGGGCAGCCACACAGAATGCCCTGTCTCCCATGGTCCTTAATTTGGTTCGTGGAATGTGAAGTAGATTACTGTTCTGTGATCGTAGAGACCGGGTGGATGAATATGGTGCAAGAATGTCCTTTAGATAGTCAGGTGAAGTTCCGTGTAAGCATTGGTGTGTAATGAGAGCAGTTTTGTATTGAATTCTGTAGGTGACAGGAAGCCAATGGAGGTTATGAAGAATGGGTGTAATATGTTCAAATTTACGAGCTCTCAATAAAATCCTTGCTGCACTGTTTTGAATATATTGAAGTTTCTGAAGATTTTTGCCAGGGATTCCAATAAACAGGGAGTTGCAGTAGTCGAGCCTGGAGGAGACAAAGGCATGGACGAGTTTCTCAGCATCGGAAAAAGTCAGAGATGGGCGAAGTCTGGAGATGTTTCGAAGATGGAAGAAGCAGGTTTTAAACAGATACTTAATGTGATTTTCAAATGTAAGATGAGAGTCCATTTTTATTCCAAGATTTGTAACAGAGGTGGAGAGGGGGATGTCTTGACCAGAGAAGGAGATTGTTGTTAAAGTTGATGTTTGTATCTGGTGAGGGGTGCCAATCATTATGGCCTCAGTCTTGGAGCAGTTTAATTGAAGAAAGTTCTGATTCATCCATGCCCTTATTTCCTCCAGGCAGGTAGAGAGGGCAGTGAGTGAAGATGGAGATGGGGATGATGAGGATGATCCAGTCCTGATGTAAAGCTGTGTGTCGTCGGCATAGCAGTGAAAAGAAATGTTGAACTGATTAATAATTTGACCTAAAGGCAGCATGTAAAGGGAAAACAGCAGGGGCCCCAGAACTGACCCTTGAGGGACACCACAGGAGACACCGACTGTCTGGGAAGTGGCATTGCCAAGACTAACGCATTCCAGCCTATCGGAGAGGAAAGATTTGAACCAGTCCAGGACAGTGTCACAGAGACCGACCTCCACATGAAGACGGTGGAGGAGGATATTATGGTCCACAGTGTCGAAGGCTGCAGTGAGGTCAAGGAGGACAAGGACGGAGGGAGAGCCAGTGTCAGCAGCCATGAGGATATCATTTGTAACTCTCAGTAATGCAGTCTCAGTACTGTGAGCTACTCTGAATCCCGACTGGAACTTCTCGTACAGAGAGTGTTGCTGTAGGTGGTCCTGCAGCTGAGCAGCAACTGCTTTTTCCAGCACTTTAGACAGAAACGGGAGGTGGGAAATTGGGCGGTAATTAGAAAAAATGTCGGGATCCAAATTAGATTTTTTCAGAAGAGGCCTAATGATGGCAGTTTTTAGAGGCAGTGGAACATGACCAGATTGTAGAGACTGATTTATTATTTGTGTGATTAATGGGCTAATTGCAGAGTGATTGGATTTTATGAGAGATGAGGGGAAGGGATCCAGGGCGCAGGATGAAGGCTTCATTTTCTTTATGATGGACTCCACCTCACTCTGAACAACCTCATCAAAGCTGCTCAGGGACCCAGGATGCAGACGGGTAGATGGTAAACGAAGATCAGGGAGGTTGTGAAGCTGAGATCTGATGGTGTCAATTTTGTTTTTAAATGATGAAAGGAACAGGTCGCATTTTTGAACACATTCCTCAGAAGTTTGTTTAATGGGATTAAGTAGATGAGTTACTGTGGAGAAGAGCTGTTTAGAGTTACCAGGGCAGGTGTTGATGATGTTGGAGTAATACTTGGAGCGTGCTTCTTTAAGAGAATAGGCGTATGCTTTCTGATGTTCTTTGTATGCCTGCTTATGTACAGAGAGACCAGATGATTTTACACGTCTCTCAATAGCACGGCCAGTTGCCTTCATCCTGCGCAGCTCATCAGTGTACCAGGGGGCTGAACGGGAGAAAGACACCAGTCTTGTCTTCAAGGGAGCATGTAGGTCCAGAAGCTCTTGGAGAGATCGGTTGTAGTAATCAACGGAGTCATTGGCAGATGAATGATTGACAGCGGTCAGGGCGTGAAGATCAGCGGACAGAACATCAGGGGAAATGTTTTTAAAGTCCCGGAACTGGATGGGTCGCTTTGGGTTTGAAGCAGGCGAAGTTGAAGGCACTTCCAGAGAGATGACACTGTGGTCCGAGACACCCAGGTCATATACAGATAAGTTATTGATGAGTACAGTGTCTGTAATCACCAAATCCAGAGTGTGCCCCCTGCTGTGCGTAGGGGCGTCCACATGTTGGGTGAGATTAAGAGAGTCCAGAAGATACTTAAAATCTGTTGCCAACGGGGAAGAGGAATTGTCCATGTGGATATTTAAATCTCCAAGAAAAATAGTTTTCACAGGGGAGGTGCAGAAAAAGGTGAGGAGGTCATGCATCTCTGAGTTAAATGAAACATGCAGTTTGGAAGGTCTATAAATAAATATAACGTTCATCAGGAGTGGGGCTTTGAAGTTGAAGGCCAAACTTTCAAAAGAGGAAAAGTCATGAGAAGCCAGATGTGTCAATTTTAAATTATTGCGGTAGATTACAGCCAAACCACCACCACGGCCAGTGCAGCGGGCTCTCTGCAGATAACTGTATCCAGACGGACAGGCCTCATTTAGAGAACTGTACACATCTGGCTGATGCCAAGTCTCTGTAAGACACATGAGGTCCAAGTCCTTCTCCAGAATGTGATCGTGAATTAGGCATGATTTGTTTGATAGTGACTGCACATTGAAAAGTTCTAATTTAATACCAGTTGGTGTAGAAGCCTTTTGAACCGGTTTCAGCAGACTGAAGTCCACTCCACGTTTTCCTTGCCACTTCGTGCGCTGTGGACTACAAGGGACTACAGACGCAGCGTTCTGATGACGTCGTCGAGGTGCGACACGTCTCTTGGACGAGACACACGCGATAGACCCAGCCTGCGGCTGCCCAGAGTAGATGGATATCTTTCGAGAGCTTCTGTGGATATAACGAGGTCTACGCAGAAGTCCCAGTTGTTTGATGGTGGAAACAGAAGGAGGAATGGAGCAGTTGTTGAGTTCAAGCAGCTGCGAAGCGGAGTACGTCAACATCGTGCCAGCCAAGCCGGGGGAAGCTAGCACAGAGCTAGCTGCTAACAGCAGACCCACGGCTCCGAAAGAAATAACCAAGAAGCAGAGGGATGTAACTTGGTTGAGCATATCGTGAAGAGGAGCACAGGAGAAAATCCAGGACAGTCCAGATGACACAGGAGGTTGACAGGCAGTAGGTAAGTGAAACAATAATTGCAGCTACGTAGTTCTTGAAGTAAGTTCGTGCTGGAGTTTGACAGGAGGTAGACAGCCCAAATTCCGGTTAGGAAGAGCTAGCCAAGCTGTCCATAAAATCCTTATTAAAAAACCACTGAACAAAACAAGTCCAGATAAATGTCCAAAAAAATGTCCAAAAAATAGCAACAGTAAAATAACTATTTAGCGTGGAGAAGCGGCGACATCACGCCAGCGTCCTCTCCAGCTGAGCTCAATTGAGCCTAAAAACCTGATAGTATTTAGGCTATCAGACACACAAGAGAACTACAAATTATTTTAGTCAGCCAGCCGCTGATAAAACAGATGTGTAGGACATCTAACAAGCAGAGTATAGCAGGTGCACAAAAAAAACATGCAGCTTACCATTACTTTAGTTCTGTCCTACCAAAATACAAACTATCTCATATTAGTCATCTCGTGACAAGCCCCAAATAAATATGTTACGACTGGGAACAGCCTAAAACATATTCAATGGGACACTGGACACGAAGAAGTTTAACAAAAATTTTGTTTAACTAAAACTAAAAGCGTCCAAGCCAGCGAGGTCCTCCCTGGCTTCTCCCACCAGGCCCGGAGCGTCTTCTTCTGGCTCAACATCCAAAGGAAAAGAAAATTAAGAAAAAGTTTAAACAAATGGTGGACTGGTAAATATGGCCAAAAAGAATAAAACGCCACCCAAGCAGACCCAACCCCAATACGGGGCCGTCGTGTCTCCCCAAGCGACGATCTACCTTACCAAAAGTCCCTAAACAAACAAAATACGAAAACTAGACTACCAACACTCACGTAGTCAAAAGTAAAACAAAAATGAGAAATAGAAAAAAGCAACAGTCCCCTCACTATTGAGCTCAGCTGTCCTCCTCCTGGACAGCTGTAAAGACACTGACCTCAGTGTCTCCAACAATTGACCTAATTAAGCCTTACAGGTATAAACACAGGTACACATCTCCTAAGTCAAAGCCCAAGCTTCAGTCAGCACTTAAGGTGTCTTAACTTACATAGAACTCTACTTTAAAATAGTCAATGTCCCTTCCAGAGCTCAAACAGCTCAGCTACTCCCCCTGGAGCAAATTCACCAACAAGCAGAGAGGGCAGAGATCTCGCTGAGTCAGTACAAAACAGCTTTACAACTGTCAATCAACACTCGGTTTGTTACCTTCAGTGTATCTTCAGCATGTTCATACGAACCTCAGCTGACTTCTGGTGCTCTTTCCTACACCAGCTTTTTACTAGAGTCACAAGCCAAATCTTGTGTCCAGCTTCCACACTTGCTCCCAGCAAGTCTCCACACTGCTCAAAGCACTGTATGACAAATATAAAAGCAGGACCTGCAGGTGCTATGGCAGCCCTAATCAAGTCTGATTAAGGACAGACTGAGTAAAAAAAAGTGAGTTCTTCCTGAACCAGTAGGCTACAGCAGACTGCAGCAGGTTACAGTGAAGAAAAAAACATGAGGGTGCAGTCAGCTTAGACTGTTGTTTTTAAACACATTTAAAAACCTTGGGGTACATAACAGTGGTTTTGTTAAACAACCCACATTTGATGCCTTTTAAAACTGTACATGCAAGCAGCTACTGTGTGGGCTGGCCATTTTAAAATTTCTGTAACAAACATGCTGAATAAGGAATAAGAGTTGTTGACAGGATTGAGCTATTTTCCTGCTGCAGTTTTTTCTAAGAGTCCTGAAGGGTCTCCATGTAAAACTTCGGGGAACATGATGCAGTATGTTTGTTATACATTGACTTGTTTTTTGTATAGTGCGTTTAAATTATGTAGTTGGTATGTGGTGTTTACCCCGAATGAGTTGTTTTTTTAAGTGCTATGTTTGTTTTGCCTGGACTGATTTTTTTGGCACACACTTTTGTAGATTTATTGTGCTTGTGTGATGTTTCTTTTGTTGTTGTGCAAGGAGTGCAGATTGGTTGCAAGCACACACTTTTGGGGGCTTTGAAATTTGTGTAGTGTTAGATTCTGGGTTGAACAATTTATTACTAATTCAACTACATGTACACCTATTTTTTTTAAGTAAGTCTTGTATGACAATATTTTAAATATTGATTGGACTTTGTAATTGTACAATTTTTTTGTCTTGTTGTTGGTATGTTTGTATGGGTGATGAGCTAGGTAGAATAGCTGTATCATCCCATCCAAAA
>JBBPBX010025206.1:6176-18654 GCA_038048925.1 Garcialebias charrua | reverse complement strand
GATGAGATTCGCCCGGAGTTCCTTAGGGCTCTGGATGTTGTAGGGTTGTGTTGGCTTACGCGACTCTGCAATATCGCGTGGACATCGGGGGCAGTTCCCTTGGATTGGCAGACTGGGGTGGTGGTTCCCCTATTTAAAAAGGGGGACCGTAGGGTGTGTTCCAACTATAGGGGGATCACACTCTTAAGCCTCCCTGGTAAGGTCTATTCAGGGGTTCTGGAGAGGAGGGTCCGTCGGATAGTCGAACCTCGGATTCAGGAGGAGCAGTGTGGTTTTCGTCCTGGTCGTGGAACACTGGACCAGCTCTACACCCTCAGCAGGGTCCTGGAGGGTGCGTGGGAGTTTGCCCAACCAGTTTACATGTGTTTTGTGGACTTGGAGAAGGCATTCGACCGCGTCCCTCGGGGGGTTCTGTGGGGGGTACTCCGGGAGTATGGGGTACCAGGCCCTTTGATAAGGGCTGTTAGGTCCCTGTACGACCGGTGTCAGAGCTTGGTCCGCATTGCCGGCAGTAAGTCAGGCTCGTTTCCGGTGAGAGTTGGACTCCGCCAAGGTTGCCCTTTGTCACCGATTCTGTTCATAACTTTTATGGACAGAATTTCTAGGCGCAGCCAAGGTGTTGAGAGGATCCGTTTTGGTGACCTTAGAATCGCTTCTCTGTTTTTTGCAGATGATGTGGTCCTACTGGCTTCATCAGTTCGTGATTTACAACTTTCACTGGAGCGGTTTGCAGCCGAGTGTGATGCGGCCGGGATGAGGATCAGTTCCTCCAAATCCGAGGCCATGGTCTTGAGCCGGAAAAGGGTAGCATGCCCTCTCCGGGTCGGGGAGGAGGTCCTGCCCCAAGTGGAGGAGTTTAAGTATCTCGGGATCTTGTTCACGAATGAGGGAAAACTGGAGCGTGAGATCGATAGGCGGATAGGTGCAGCGTCCGCAGTGAAGCGGGCGCTGTACCGGTCTGTCGTGGTGAAGAGAGAGCTGAGTCGAAAGGCAAAGCTCTCAATTTACCGATCGATCTACGTTCCCACCCTCATCTATGGTCATGAGCTTTGGGTTATGACCGAAAGAACAAGATCTCGGATACAAGCGGCTGAAATGAGTTTTCTCCGCAGGGTGTCTGGACTCTCCCTTAGAGATAGGGTGAGAAGCTCAGTCATCCGGGAGGGACTCGGAGTAGAGCCGCTGCTTCTCCACATCGAGAGGAGCCAGTTGAGGTGGCTCGGGCATCTGGTTAGGATGCCTCCTGGATGCCTCCCTGGTGAGGTGTTCCGGGCATGTCCCACCGGGAGGAGACCCAGAGGAAGACCCAGGACACGCTGGAGGGACTATGTTTCTCGGCTGGCCTGGGAACGCCTTGGGATTCCCCCAGAGGAGCTGCTCCAAGTGGCTGGGGAGAGGGAAGTCTGGGCCTCCCTACTTAGGCTGCTACCCCCGCGACCCGACCCCGGATAAGCGGAAGAAGATGGATGGATGGATGGATGGATATAATTTATTTTGCAAAAACGAACAGAGCTGAATGATATAAGATATATATGTTGTAACAAATATGCAAATTTCCAACATCATGTCACAATACCTTTAAAGGCTGTCGCTATTGGGTTTACCCGCACGTAGCTCGCAGAACACTGAAAACTTCTAGTCCACGCCCACCTGCTGCAGGCCCCACCCGGTCCGCTATAAATTGCATCTGGATCGGGTGGAACAAGATGGCAGCATAGAGTGAGAGCCCCCCAGTCGAAGAGAAAAAAGAAACCTCCCAAATATAATGTTAAGAAATATAAACTTATTTTTAAAAACAAAATGAGTGGAGGACGTAAGAGAAATATAAAAAAAATTAACAAAGACCAAGAAGATCAAGAGCCTGAAATGGAACAGGTGGATCCAGAAAATGGCGACTCCAAACAAATTACCACGCTGTTGGAGGGACTCGCAAAAGAAATATGGGACCTCAAAGGAGGAATTATGGAGGACTTCACAAAATTCAAAGAAGAATTTAAAGAAGAGATGAAACGGGAGTTCACTGGATTTAAAGAAGAAATTGTAAAAAAAAGTTGTGCAGAATGTCGGAGAATTACAGCAATAGTGACAAGACATCACAAAGGCGCAAAGTCGGATCTCAGAGCTGGAGGAGTGGAACACGGAGGCAATGGAGGCCATTCTGGGGGGGAAGATGAACAAACACGGTAAACCGGAGCACGAATGGCGGGTTTAACTTGTAGCATTTGTTTGGAACGCTCTCGGTGTGACCTCATCAGAAACATTTATTTTTATTTTTTATTCATTTTATATTTAAAAAAAACACGACAGTAGACTTCAGCAAGAAATTTTATTATCACTTCCTGAGGTTTTTATTATTATTTTAAGCTAAAATGAGCATGTGAAATTGTCCAGAAAAACATGAAAATTGCACGAGCTAAGATGAAGTCTCTTTTTTATAAAAAAAAAGCTGTGTAAAGAGCATTTCAACCTGGAGACAAAGTGTTGACAATACTTCCTGACCCAGGCACAAGCTTACAAGATCGTTACTGTGGGCCATACGTTGTGAAAGATAAAATATCTGATCGTGATTATATAATCACTACTCCTGATAGAAAACGTGGTTCAAGGTTGTGTCATGTCAACATGATCAAACCATATATTGAATCAGTTGATAACAACCATGTGAATTCAGTGTGTGCTGTTAAAATAACTGAGTTTGTTGAAATCAAGCTGGAACTCTCCAGTGCTGAAAATGCTTAAAGTGTTGAAAATGAGGAAGACAGTTTCCCTCATGTGAAAATGGAAGGGAAGCTCCCAAACTCTCACTATCTAGCAAACTTAGATGTGTTGTTTGCTCATCTTGATGATCAAAAAAAGAAGACTTGAAATAGTTAACAGTCTACAGTTTCTCTAGTGCAGTCTGTAAGTTTTCTAAAAAATATATTTTTTAACATATTTCTTCACTCTCTCACTTTCTCTTTATGTATTTAATATTTCAATTTGTCGCTGATAATGTTTGAACTGTATTGGTTTGTTAAGTGTCCTTGGGTGTTCTGAAAGGCACTTTTAAATAAAATTATTATTATTATATTATTATTATTATCTCCTGACAGACTGATGTTAGACAAAGTAATCTCTGAAAAAAACTATTTTCCCCTCACTTCTCCAGGTGTTACTAATGCCCCTTATCCACAGGGCCTGTTCGCGCTCGTTCGGGCTCCTTCATACCTAGTTAATAACTAGTTGTGGAGTGTATCCACAAGGCATGTAGAGGAGGAACCCGCCCTGTTTTTGGGACCTTCTTGACTGAGGTACTAGGTCTGGTTCTTGTAGGGTCCAGTTATGACATCAGCACAGTGTTGGTTATTGATTGGTCAGGGGGCATATTCCTAGGTTGGAGGGCGGAGATTCAGTCTTCCAGGAAATCTAAACCGCCATTTTCTTTTTCACTCGCCATAATAGACAACAACAAGTTAGAGGAGCATATTTTTGAGTATTTACACAGGGTAATAATCATGTCTCAACCGTGGTCAAATGCGGAGGTTCCGGCTTTTCTGTATTTGCTGGCCGATGAAAATATGTGACTGGCCGTGGCAAAACCAGGAACAAGTCTCCCCTGGGTCATTTTGAGTTATTTACAGAATCTGAAAGTGTGGGTTCTAAGCTATCCGATGATGCCAAACACATGGCACTCAAAAAAAAAATGAAGAAGATACAGCCATTTCAATGTTGGCAATCTGCAAATAAGATTAGGGAGAAAACAGGCCTCAAAGTTTTAGAAGAATGTCCCCATTCCAGAAGTGTTACCTGGGGGTGTTAACAATTGCTGTTCATTTACATTAATTTGCCTTAACCCCAACCCCCAGCACTGACTGTCAACACAGATTCTGCCTAGGAAGGTGTGCAGAACTTCAGCTTTGCTGGCAAAATTCCTTTTGATCTTTAAAAAAAACAAGAAAAAAACCATTGTATTTTATGTTATTGTGACATGTTTTACACATTAATAATGTTGATTGTTGTGTCACAGAGTTATTGTTACAGCCCACCCCAAAAAATAAGTGTCACATCTAAGGAGGACACAGAAACTGAGTAAACTCAGGAGATGCTTATGTTACATCTGATGAGGTTAGAAAGGGGAAAACCAAAAGAAAATAATGCTTTACACATGCCAAACTCCTGTACAGACTTATTTTAGAGATGTCACACAAGGTTTTGGTGCTGGACATGACTTTTGTGTAATCAGGCCAGAAAAGCCTTATCTTTGCATATACAGTAGGTCTTTTTTATTAAGCTTTTGTGGGCTGGTCGGTATTCATCCATCCATCCATCGCTTGGACTATTGCAATTCACTGTATGTTGGTTTAGACAAATCATCTTTGCACCGCTTACAATCTGTCCAGAACGTAGCAGCTCGTCTTTTAACTTCAACTAAAAAATATGAACATATAACCCCTGTCCTGTCCTGGCATCCCTTCACTGGCTCCCTGTCCACTATCGGATTGATTTTAAGATTTTATTGCTTGTTTTTAAAATCTTAAAAGTTCTGGCCCCGTCATATTTATGTGATCTTATTAACATCTACACTCCTGTAAGAGCACTCCAGTCTACCAACCAGTTTCTCTTAGATGTTCCCAGATCCAGAATGAAATCTAGAGGTGATCGGGCTTTTGTGGTTGCTGCTCCAAAGCTGTGGAACAGTCTACCTGAGAATTTAAAGAGCGCTCAGACTGTTGATACTTTTAAATCTTTGCTCAAGACTCATCTGTTTCACTTGGCATTTAATCCTCGCAGAGTCTGAGAACAAATTTTGAGCAGATTTTATTGTTGTATATTTACTGATAACTTTATTATGTTTCAGTGGCACTAGATGCATTTTACTCTGTTGTTTTTTTAATTTTTAACTGTACAGCACTTTGGTCGGCTTCGGTTGTTTTTATATGCTTTATAAATAAAATTGACATTGACATTGACATCCATCCATCCATCCATATATTTAAATAATGTATTTCAAAGAAAGTCCATCCATCCATCCATCCATCCATATATTTAAATAATGTATTTCAAAGAAAGAAAGATAAAATTTCTTGTTTCACCAAATATATATTAACATAAAAAAAATTCTAAAGATAATCTTACATAAAGATAAACAAAAACATTTTAGAGCAAAATTATCTGGGAAAAACAAGGCTATTTTAATTAAACACGCTGCTTGATTCCGCTTTTTTATTCCTGATGACAGCCAGCTGACAGCTGCGTGAACTGCTGATCCATCTGATCTTAACTGTAAGTTTTACCTTTTCAAACGGCCAGTTGAACCTGCATAATTGGTGCACCATTATAGTGCTTTAAATTTTTGTTTCTTTGCTACGATTTGTAAAACCTAAAGCCAATCCAACGCGCGTGATTGCACAATGCGCGGCTGGACACAGACCACGGCTGGAGGGGCGCATTGCGCGGTGATTACGCGTGTCTGCTTTGTCTAATGAAATAAAGATAGTGGATGGATGGATGGATGGATGGACGTATGTATGTATGGATGTATGTATTATGTTTGGATGGATGGATGGATGGAAACTGATTTGCTTGTGATTTGCTTGCGAACGCAGTAAAAGCTTTTTTTTCTCGGGTCGGTCGGAAAAACAGCTGACAGCTCTGACAGCTTTGATCGGCTTTTTTTTCCTTATTAAATAAGGAAAATAAAGCCGACCAAATCCACCATGTTACGTTACAATCCTTGAATAAAACATCAACTATTAGTGTGGTGTTTGGTGTTCTAAAAGAAAAAAGAAAAAAAGGTCTTCACCCATCAGAAACTGAAAGTATTCCTGCAAAACGCCTTTTCTTTTCACTGGGATATCTATAGATGTTAAGTAGCCATGTGCTTCTTTCAAAGCTGCACATTATTGGCCGAAACCAATAACAAAGCCTCCGATACCAGCCAAACAAGTCCGCATGTTAATCAGCTATGAGTGTCCCCGCCCCAGTACGCAAATCCCTGCGGCTTGTATTTACTCTGAAAACAAACTGATTTCTAACACAAAGTTTATCAGTTTAAACACTTTAAAGTGTTTTTTAAAGCATGGGATGGTTTCTTCACAACTTCAACTGGTATATTTTGCAAAAAAAACGATTTTCTCTAATTTCTCAGAAGTTGAAGGTTTATTGATTTTTTTCTCAGTTAGAGTGTGCCGACTTGTTCCTACTTTTCTCGTGCTAGGTCACATATTCAGAGCGAGCTGGATGGGATGAAGCGCAATGAAAAGATTTTTCAAGAGGTGTCTTCGCAGATGGCAGCGCAGGGCTTCCATCGCACACCAAAACAAATTAGAGCAAAGCTTAAAAAACTAAAAAGTGACTATAAAGCGATTAAGGACCACAATGGGAGGAGCGGAGCAGACCGAAGAAGTTGGAAGTGGTTTGACCAAATGGACGCGATTTACGGCCGACATCCAACCAACAGTGGTAATAATAATAATAATAATAATGAATTCAATTTATAACGCGCTTTTCATTAGTGAAAATCTCAAAGCCTACATACATTGAATGCTACACACATTCATACACCGGTAGCGGCAGACTACCATGCAAGGTGCTTTCCAGTCCTACCGGGAGCAACTCGGGGTTAAGTGTCTTGCTCAAGGACACAACGACACATGGTGTGGGGAACCGGGATTCGAACCGCCAACCTTCCGATCGGGGGATGACTGCCATTACCACTATGCCACGGCCGCCCCACTGGCCTTGACATGGCCACTTCTCTTCTGGAATCTATAGTAAATGGTGTGTTTTCTAACTTTAAGCGTATTTCCAGTGAGTCATGCAACTGTTTCTTAGCGTTTTTGGACTGCAGAACAATCTGAGACTAGCTTCAGTGACAGTCGAGAGGCTTTTCTGAAAGAAAAAAAAGATGGAGAGAGGAACGGCTCCTTTCTCTGAAGAAAAGTACTTAAACAATTATTTGTTAGCTCGAAATTATATCAAAGGTGTGTCTCAGTCTAACGTTTTCTTAACAAATGTGCTTTAATGGTCAAATCTGCTTTATTTTAAAACGGTTTCGCGCGGGTGCTCGTGAACGCGCACGCGCAGAGGACGAGAACCAGGAAGAAGAAACTTAGCTTGTTTATCTGAAATTTAACAATAAAAAGTACCTAAACAATTATTTGTTAGCTCAAAATTATAGCAGAGGTGTGTCTCAGTCTAACATTTTCTTAAAGATGAAAATGTACCAGTGGAAGAGTCTGCCTGAAGTTAATGATGTCCAGGCTGTCATTTGTCCAACATTACTTATAGTTCCCATGGGACTGTCAAATGACAGTTTGAATTAGCATTTTCACGTCCATTGGTATGTCTATGAGGCCATTTACTAGTACATCACATTACAGAATCAGTTGCTATGGCAGATGAAGTTGCTAGGGAAGACTGCAAGTCCTGTCACCTTAAACCTGTAACCTATCCATGGTCAAGGCGGGATTGCATTGGTCACTTTTATCAGAAGTCGGGAATGTATTGGTCACTTTTATCTGAAGACGGGATTGTATTGGTCACTTTTATCTGAAAGCAGGATTGTATTGGTCACTTTTATGTGAAGGCGGGATTATATTGGTCACTTTTATCTGAAGGCGGGATTGTATTGGTCCCTTTTATGTGAAGCGGGATTGTATTGGTCACTTTTATGTGAAGGCGGAAATGTATTGGTCACTTTTATCAGAAGTCGGGATTGTATTGGTCACTTTTATCTGAAGGCGGGATTGTATTGGTCTTGGTTAGACAGACATTTCTTCCAGTGAAGAGACTCATCACACTTACAGAATATCAGAACACATTAGCATTGCTGAATGTGGGGGATGTTTGCTAGTCAAGCACAAACAAAGAACTCAGTTTCAGTTGCAACTCATTACAATTTGATACACTAAAGGAAATCTAAAAAGCATCAGGGTACTAAAGGAAATGTTTGACTTCATACCAATGTGCCATTACATTTGGGAAATCTGAAATTCAGATCTGCAAGCTACATGCTGAGTGAAATAAAATTGAATAAAGTTGTTTCACACCAGTTTTTCCTTGGAAACAAACAAAATGGTAGTATAGCAGTCTAAGAAGTTGAAGAAGTAGAACTAAGGACACTTGGGAATAAACTGGTTATACAAGGTTTTTATTCTACATCTGAGTATCAACATTGTGCACACTATCACCCATCACCCCCGTTTAGCATTTACATGGGACAGGGGGCCACACTTAATGGGATGCAAATTACTCAAACTTTCATTTGACAGTCTCT
This sequence comes from Garcialebias charrua, assembly GCA_038048925.1. Lineage (NCBI taxonomy): Eukaryota > Metazoa > Chordata > Actinopteri > Cyprinodontiformes > Rivulidae > Garcialebias > Garcialebias charrua. Next base: position 10,397 of record JBBPBX010025206.1, on the reverse strand, counting down.
GGTAGAAGTACCTCAAACTGTCATTTGACAGTCTCTGGTAGAAGTAGGACTCATTTGAAAATTCTGGGAGTCCATGTGTTAACCAGTGAATACCGGGTGCAATGGTGGGTACAATAATCACAGCCAGTTATGAATCTTAGTGCACTGTGCTAGACATTATGCAACATCTGTAGGGTGCTTGTAGGAGCGTTCATGTAAATAATGTCACTGTAATCAATGGAGGGAAGGAAAGTCACAGTTACAAGGCGTTTCCTAGCATTCAGTGTTAGACATGATCTGTTTCTGAAAAAGAAACCCAATTTAACTTTCAGTTTCTTTGCTAGGTTTTCCACGTGGAGTTTAAAAGAGAGAGGCGAATCGACCAAGATACCCAAATATTTATAGGAATCAACAAACTCAATAGGGATACCATTTGAGGATAAAATCAGAGGAAGAACTGCTAGGACTGACTTCCTATTTGAAAAAAAGCATCCATTTGGTTTTTTCAGCATTTAAGACAAGTTTGAGATGGAACAAATCTGACTGGATGATGTCAAAAGCGGTTTGCAAAAGCTGGAAAGCCTTAACAATTGTTTTAGCTCAACAGTAAACAACTGTGTCATCAATAGGGTTGGGCATCGTTTGAATTTGAGCGATTCCGGTTCCGATTCCGATTCTTCGTTTCGATTCCGATTCTTTTCGATTCTCGGTTCCGATTCTTTTTGTAGGTGGGGTTACAAAAAGACGTGTCAATTCAATTCAGTTTATTTATACTGTATAGCTCCAAGTCACAACAGAAGTTGTCTCAGGGCACTGAACAGAAACAATCAAATATAAAAATAATAAGTTAACAGAAACTTTAATATAAAAATAATGGTAACACTATTTATCTGAGGAGACTACATTGAGTTTAACTCCATGTTATAAAAAAGCTACAGTAGTTAGCCAGAGTTATTTCAGGATGAAATAATTTGAACTTCTGTTTGAATTTAATGCTATGAACTTTTTCCTTTTTGTTACATTTACTATGAATTTCTCACAGGGCAGATTAGAGCCAACATGAAGCACTTTGGTGTGGACTTGTTCCTGTTGAAAGTGCTTTATAAATAAAATGGTATGGTATGGTAACATGGAGGACTCACCAACATATATTATTATTATTATTACTATTATACATATAATATTGTCCAGTGTCTGATGCTGCAGTCATGTTACTGAGCTCCCACTGATGGGCTAACCTGGTTCCACCACCAGCAGCAGGATCTTCAGACAGAACGGCTGGTGGGATGTCCTGGTATCTGCAGCCCTCTCTCCATTTGTTTCTTCATGGACATGGAGCTGTGACATTATGTTGTGCCTCTTCCTCAGCAAAACGCTCCTCCAGTGGAGACTTTCTGGACAGACTGCAGGGAGGTTCCTAAACAAACAACAGGTTTATCAGTATTATCAGTAAAAAGAGATTATTAAATCATTTTTAAGACTGAGAATGTGTACAATTATTAGCTGTGTTGTTATTGCCTAACTAACCTATTCAATAATTCTTCAAACTGTGACATTCACTCATAATGGAATGAAAGAGAACATAAACAGAAATTATATAATAATGAAAACTAGAGACATTAACACATTTTAAAAGACACAGAGAACTTTAAATGGATTAAGAATGTTAATACAGTAAGTGTTGGATTTTAGTGCAATGTAAGTGCAATCCATGGTTGAATCCACATCTGAAAAGGGATACAACCTTTTCACAACATATGCTGTAACTGTTCTGTGGCACTCTTAATTCAGTTACACTGACGTTTTTACCTTGGACGCTGGTGAACACTGTGATGCCATTTCAGGTCGTTTGTCTAAGAAAAATACAAGCTAACATTAGCATCGTGTTTGTATTTGAGCTGACTTACCGCTTTAAGCAGAGTATAACTTGTTATCTGCCTTAATGTTGGTATGAGATGTAGTTTATAGTTTATTTATTTACCTGATGGAGCCGAAGAGGTAGCGATTAGTGAAAAGTTCGGCGGAGCGTTTTGCAGACGGACCACTCTGTACTTACGGTCGGATACGAAGCGAAAATAATCCGGTGGAGCGCGTCAAAGACGGGACACTATTTTACTTCTCCACCCTCCTTTGCATGATATAAAATTATTGCAAGTGCTACACTGACCTGACTGGTCATTTTATTAATTAGTACACTTTCGATCGCGGAATGGTCACTTCCGGTGGATTCTTCTTCGTTGGTTTTCGGCGGCGGCTACTTCCGGTCGGCTAACTAGCATCGAACATAGGAATCGCAGATTAATATTTTGAACGATTCCGGGAAAACCGGACAGTTAGTCCCGGTTCCGAACGATTCTCGATTCTCGATGCCCAACCTTAGTCATCAGCATAGAAATGTAAGGATGCATCAGTGATGCTCTGACCAACATTACCTAAGTAGATTGTAAAGAGGGTTGGGCCTAAGACTAAACCTTGTGGTACACCATTGTTGACTGTTAAATAACCGGAAGCAGAACCATTATGTTGAACACATTGCCTTTGATCTGAAAGATAGTTAGAAAACCAACCACTGGTGTTGATGGAGATGTTCAACATTTATCATCTAAAACTAATTACTATGACACAATAATTCTATCCCAGCTCACTTATATCAAATATTCTCTGTTCCCTTCAAACACTTATATTTGATACTACAGACATGTTTGTTTGCTTTTCTCCTTGATACAGAAAAGACAGTCTTTTAGCCTTGACAATGTTTGGATTAGATGTTCCTTTTGGATCAGAACCATGACTTGTTTGTTTTATCTGTAAGACGTCAGAGCTTGTCAACTCCACCTCCTTCTTGTTTAAATAGCTTGTCATATCCAGCACAATTCGGAATTGTGCAATAATGTGTTCATGAGACCAACCAAGTTTCAGAAGTACATTAAAAAGCCTTATCCCCTTTGCAAAGTTTCATTGTCTGTGTTAACACAATTCTCTTGTTTATCTTGTGTGGTTTTTATTAAGGTAACAGGGGTTTAAAATCCCTATCATTATGGTGCCGAAACCCCTTCTCCCCATACCTGCTCCTGATGACCTCCAAACAGAGCGCGCTGCGAGGCACGGTAACTATGACAGAAAGTCCAGTTGGTTTCTCTCTGGCCAGCGTCCTCTGTCCATTGGTGCGGTCAAGGTCGGATTGGCGGAGATTTCCAGACATTGCACAGGTCAACAAGAAAGTGAGTGTGAAAAAGTGTTTGTTGATACAGTACGTCGTTTTTAAAACAATTTGAGTACAGTAACAGGAACTAGTTCACCCTGAGCCGAGGACTTGAAATTTGGATTGAGGTGTCTGTTTTTCGAGAACTAGACGTTAATGCGCACACGTTGGTTGGCAGAACCAAGATATCTGTGATTTACAAGTGAGTATGGTCAATTATGCCAAGACCAGACATGTGAGGCTGACCGTCAATATCTTTATTGGACGTTTAGTGAGCCTGGCCAGCAAGAAGAGAAATTAAGGCAAGAACGTTTATCTTTTTATGACGTATCGTTTTGTGTTTGTTTAAAAATTTTGACATTTTTAGTCCTTTTTTACGTGTGTGTTTGTAGAGCGTTGCACCCTTGACTGTTTCTTTCTCCCATTTTTCTATGTGTGTACGTGTACAGCTGCCTCATAGTCTGTTATGTTTTCTGTGGACCTTTCCCCCCCACCCCATCACCCGTGCTGAATCTACCTGCAGTAGCTTTCTGTGTCTGACTGTAATTGTTTTGGTTTTGACTGCTCTGAGAGTGAATGCGAGTACCGGTACCTTGGTTTTTGTTTTTGAGAAATTTCTATTTTGGAAGTTAGGTGTAAGTGATCTCACCGGATCTATACGTTTACAGTTTGATATTCATTTGCTCACATATATTAAGAAATACTGTACATAAAAGTTTGTCTGTCTAAAGGTTCACAACCGTGAACAATGCAGCTGCGTTTTCCTCCTTCAGATACAGCTTGGTACAACACCCCCCTACCACCCATCCTGCAACCCTCACCCACACACACACCCCCATCGCTGTGATTGCTAACGTGAATTGGGTTTACTACAAAAGTTAATTAATTGTAGATGTCCAGCCATTCATTACTTTTGCAGGTTTACAAAAAAAAATTTTAGTGGATCATGAGTTATTTTGCTAAGTGACAAAATACAAACAGAAACACATCTTTCGGCTGTTTTACCCTTCATTATAAAATATTTAGTTTCAGAGCAGAAA
>JBBPBX010025205.1:0-19947 GCA_038048925.1 Garcialebias charrua | reverse complement strand
TTCAACATCAATCAGACGCATATGCTCCTGACTGAAACACATTTACAGCAATCTGCAACATATTTCCTAAACCTAAAAAAGCTAAGTCTGGTCCTCTGGACATTCAAAAAACAAAACAAAACAAAAAAGTAGAGAGGACCAGACTTAGCTTTCTTAGATTTTTCTACCTGGATTGTTGAGCATGCATCAGGATATATGTGTCCTAAACATTATTACTTAGTTTTAAGTCCAACACTGTGCTGCATTAGTGTGTGTAGTTTTGCAATTGTCAGCAAATGTATTTATTTATTCTCATGAATGTTTAATGCTGCTGTCAGTCTTGTAAAAAGCAACATCACATGAATTTGATTCTTTTTTATAGCTTTTCCATTTGCAGTTCCTAAACTTCAAAGATCTGCTGTAGGTGAAAAGCCTGGTTTGCTTACACTTGGAGAAGTTAGCCGTCTGTTGGCATCACTGTCAAAGCACACAGAGATATGGCTAGATTGAAACACTCAGGCAATCAGCCCGAGCTGCTTACAGGCACAGCTTGATTTTGAGCAGGAGAGACTCCAGGCTTGCTCACTCAGCCCACTCTGTTGTCTCTTAACTGCTGCATGCTGCATGTGCCATCAGGGCTTTTCACCGCCCCACTTCCCCTTTCTGCAAGTTAAGCTGGAAAAAAAAGTGCTAAAATATTTAAAAAAAATAAACTATTGGAAACTGCGGCAGGAGTGCATTTTTTTTCCACCCAGATAAGTCATAGATGTAGGTGTGCACCTTAGGTGGGGAGTATTTTAAGTTATATTGCCACTGAGTGCATTCAATTTAGATGGCATCCATGAGTTCTAGTTATTTCAGTTGAGTCACTGAGAGTTGGCTGTCACTTGTTTACACCAGTGGTTCAACTGTTTGAATGTATCTGCCAGAAAATACTTCTGAATCTGTCTCCCTGGGATGAGTTCTAATTTGATTAAACAATCTATGCAAATAAAATGTAATTTGCATTACCTTTTGTGCGGTTCAGCCCAGCTAGTTGATGGCAATTAAAATGCCTCAGTGTGCAAGATAAAGCCACCCCAGACGTGCAATGTTTACACTGCACAAAGCATTTGAACAACAATTTGAACACGTAGATACACTTCTAAAGTCTTATCAAATTGCAACTCTAATCTACACTGCATTTTCTTAAAGAGCAAATGCTGAAACTACATGTACAATATAGGTAATTTACAGGCACTGAAAAACGTTTTGTCTGTCACATAAAAGACTAATAACCCTATTAAATATTTTAATTTTAAATGTTTATTTTGAAATAGATCCTTAATTGCTTTGTAGCAGATTCTTATATTATACTAATCAGTTGCATTTAAGTACTTAAAAAACGTTCAAAGGGATTCAAATCTTATAATATAATAAAGGAAAGATAAAAGTTACCTTAGATTTAGTTTAGCATTAGTGATTGATAATGCAGGTTCTAAATGATTCTTTAAAAAATGTGGCATTGGTGAAAACTTTTAACTACATTGTTGAAAAGTCCAACAATCACATTGATTTGATTTTGGTCATTCAAATCACATTCAATAGTATTTGGAGAAAGCAGAAAAATCAATAGTGAAGTCAAAAGCTTTAAAAGCTGGCAGGATGAATGGATGACAGGGTGCTTTGAATTATTCAGCAATGTTGTGGATTTGTCTGTCTTCTTTGCAGTGACAGGACTGTTTATCCAGAGAAAGGAGCAAAGATGTGAAATATTAAAACAAATGGGGTTTAGTCATAACTTTGTAGCGTCGCAAGAAATATTCAACTGCTTACACTTAACAGGAGGCTTGGACTCCTGGCAAAAACCAATGCCGACATGTTCCTGTTTTTGATTTTCTACATCTGCCTTATAATCTGTCTGTTTTGCTACTTTGAAATAGTTGTTTTAATGTAAAAAAAAAAGAAATCTGTATTTCTCTCTTATGATTGTCTATTGTTGACTGTCCAAGGAAAATCTACTGTTGCTGTTGTCATCATTCTTTAGTTTGTAGCCAGAACTCTCTTATAAATGAGTCCTCGAGGCTCAATGAGATTAACCTGCCTAAATAAAGGTTGAATAATAAATGACTGGGGAAAAAAAATGCTCAAAAGCGAAACGTAAAACAAAACAAGTTTCATGCCAGTGTTGCTCTGCTCAGAAACTGTAGGAGGATTTAGTGAGCTGTCCAGGCAAATAAAAGGGAGACTTTCGTCATGCTAAACATGCCTGTGGCCAAACTACAATCACATCCTACAGAAATTAGCTGACACGCGTATTGAAAAATAAATAAATAAATGAACAAACAAACAAGAAAATCATCAAAAGAGCATGTTTTAAATGTTTATTAATTTAGGGTTAGCAAGATTTGGCTACAAGCTACAAATAAGCAACGCAAATGCTTTAGTTTTTATTCATTCAGTCTGGATTTTTACTTTGTGTAAAATACAAAGAAAGGACAAGTGGGCTTCAAAAGCCATTACTCAAGCTTTCCCTATGTACATTTATTTATTTATTTAGCAAGATACTCATCACAAATGTGGTTGAATTGCCCTTTAGTATACAACTCCTCCAACTGAAAATGAAGATAAATATCTATTTTGTCAACCGTGCTGTCCCTGTGTCAGGGGTGGCCCCAGCCAAACTCCCAACTGTTAGCTATATTCACAATATTATGAAATGTGCTTCGTTTGGCAACAATCAATGGTGTAATTTACTTAGTGAGATAATTGACATGACATATATGATAAGACCACGCACACGGAAATGTAACCCAGGGTGAGCTAACCTCAGACAAAACAAAATAACTGTAATGTGGAGTGAAGCTCACGACATTACTTGAGGTGTTAAGTGAGGCGTTTCTGCCTTATCAGCCAACATTAAGGCAAAGTGGACAGTCAAAATAACAACAACAAACAAACAAACAAAACCCAAAGACACTAGTAATGTAAAACAGTTGCTGCAGTAGATGTTTTCATGCCGCAGAGCGACACAGGGGAATGATTTACAGTTCAATTCAGTATGTATCTAGAGTGTACAATTTACATTACACAATCTAATAGACACTGTGCAATATTGGTTTAGTTTTAAATGATCATAGAAATTATAGACTAAACTTATGCAACCAGAAGTTGTAACATAATCTGAGGGGGAACGTGCGCTCTCAGGACATTATTACCTGCAGTGTTCCCTCAGTGCAGACTGAACTAGGCAAAAGGGTCTTCTCATACTCTGCTCCTGTTTCTTGGAATATCTTACAAAAATACCTGAAGCTCTCGACCTTGACCTCTCTAAGTGGCTTCAAACCTCTGTTAAGCAGTGGTGGGCAACGCTAATCCAAAAATTAGTTCCGCTATTTCTAAAGCACTAATTAATTTATTTAGGTCCGCAATTTCAAAAGCACTAATGTCTTATGAAAATTAGGGGAAGCTAATTCTAATCCGCTAATTAAATTCAACAATTGGTAGCAGCAAGTTATGCAATATTTGCACTACACTGCCAACTAGCGGTGCATGAACTGTTATACAGTAAGTTGTTTGAGTTTCAGAGTATTTAGTTTGGTTCTCTTCAACAGGTTTCACAAGGACAAAATGTACCCATTCCAAAGTCTGTTAGCTAAACTGCTGACATATTTGGCTGTTTTTTTTTTTCTTTTGTTACTTTTAGTACCACTAGATCGCATGTGTCAAACTCAAGGCCCGTGGGCCAAATCCGGCCTACCATAACCGTTTCTGTGGCTCTCTACACCCTAGAACTTCAAGATAACAGTTGTAAGCATGTTGCTCTCAGGTGATGGGTCCCCATCCCTACACTCCCTGGTCTCTCTGTTAATTGTCTTGCTTATCTCCTCCATTTTGTTGTCCAGGTGTTTGTGATTGTCATGCTGTGTGTTCATGTACCTGTATATAAAGTCAGGGATTTTGTAATTGATAAAGCTCTGTATATGTTGTATAACACAATCATTGTTCCACATTTAATCTATTGTACTGTATTGAGGTTTGGGGAAAAGCGTGCAAAACAATTACAAAGCCTGTTTTTATTTTACAAAAGAGAGCTGTAAGAGTAATCACCAGAAAACATTTCAGTCACCCATCAAACACCTTGTTTCTTCAGCTAAATTTATTGAAATTCCAGGAATTGGTAGAATATAGTATTTTATCAGTTATGTATAGGGCTCATAATAACACATTACCTTTAAATATCCAAAGAAATTTAGACAAAGTTATTACAATCTTAAAGGGACAGATATTCATCAAACCACAATTCAGAACCAGCTTAAAGGGACGGTCTACCTCAATTCAGGGAGTTGGATTGTGGAATGTTCTGGAGAGTGATGTTAAAAATGCAAAATCAATTCATTCATTCATTCATTCAACCTTTATTTATACAGGCTAGCCTCGTTGAGTCACGGGGACTCATTTACAAGAGGGACCTGTCTCACTCACACCAAACAACCATCCACTCTCACACTCACACCTAGGGTCAATTTAGAGTCACCAATCAGCCTAACAAGCATGTTTTTTGGTCTGTGGGAGGAAACCGGAGTACCCGGAGGAAACCCACGCATGCACGGGGAGAACATGCAAACTCCACCCAGAAAGGCCCCGGACCGGGATTTGAACCGGCAACCTTCTCGCTGAGAGGCAGCAGCTCTACCAGTTGTGCCAACGTGCTGCCCAATGTATACATTTAAGAAAAAGGTCTAAAGGACTTGCTCAAAAACTATATATGATGAAGCTTAGTGTGTTTGTGTATTACAGTTAGAAAAATTAAGTAGAGTTATTCATTTTGTGATGTAGTTTGAAGGTTATCATTGGTTGAACAAACTGTGAAATAAGGGGCAGATATAATAAGATTTCATCTTCTTTCTGCTCCTTTCATTTTATCCTACTTGTATTCTTGTATCTGATGAAACTGTTTTGTATTGTTCTTTTAAAATGAATGAATAAACATCAAATCAAATCAACGGCCCAGTCAGAGTCCAGAACCTGAACCTGAAACCTTCAGAGAGCTGAGCAGAAACCTCAAAGAACTGAAGCAACAATGGAAAGTGGGTCAGAACTCCTCCAGAACCAGGAGAGAGACTGATGAAGTCCTGCAGACTGATGAAGTCAGAGAACCACAGAGGATTCTGCTGCTGAAGGAGGTTCTGTTGGGTCAGAGGCACAAGCTGAGGTTAAATTTTAATGATTTTAGAACTTGTTAAAGATCAGCCATCCAGCTAACTGTCTATCCATCCATCCATTCAGCTAAAAGTCTATTCATCCTTGTATCTGATGAAACTGTTTTGTATTGTTCTTTTAAAATGAATGAATGAACATCAAATCAAAAATAAGTCTGTATCTCTGTGTTTATCATTGTCCTGGCATTGTCTCCTCCTGTTGCCTCTGTCTCCTGAGTTCCTTGTGATTCCCTGAGTATGTAAGTTTGCTGCCCTGCGGACGCCATTTTGAAGAGTCCTAATGGTGAACTACTTTTTTTAAATCCAGCAGATTTGACCATTTCGTGAAACTCTCAAGCTCAGGAAAACTTGTGCTATAACGTCAGCTATGAAATATATTTTTTCTCAGCAAAGAAATAATTGTTTTACCGTGTTTTGTTGTAAAATCCTGGCTTCTTTGGCCGTCGCGGACGCCATTTTGAAGAGTGCTAATGTGGCGAAATTCTATTTTTAAATCCAGACGCGTCGCGTAGGCCCTGAGAAACATCCATAAGTTCACCCTCCATGTTAAAAAGTCTTCGTCTGACTCTTCGAAAACAAGCAATAAGGCTCCAGAGTAACACACTGGCTGCTAACTGCTAGAGAGAGAGCACACACCAAGAGACTGAGGGGGACGCTTTTTTGTGACGGACCACATCCGGCGCTGCTCGTAAATACGTTATTTCGTTTTTACTGATAGATAAATAGTTATTAGCGGTACTGCATTTTAAATAAAAATAGCATAAATCCGCTTATGAATTATAAAACTTAGTCAATCTGCTGTAAAGCTAACAGATTATTTAGCTACGCTAAAAGCGGATTAGCGCAATAGCGCTACCTAGCGGTCGGAGGCCCACCACTGCTGTTAAGTCACTGGCAAGAACCAATGCAGACATGTTCCTGTTTTTAGTTTTCTACACCGCCTTACAAACTATCTGTTTTTTTCTTTGTTACATTTTCTTTTAAACACCATTTTATTTTCATTTGTTTAAAAAATAAAACTCATCTTGTACGCATCCTTTATGATTGTCTGTTGTTGTCTTTGTTGTCTACTGTTGTCATCACTCTTTGCTCTCTTGTAAATGAGTCATTGAAGCTCAATGGGATTAACTTGTATAAATAAATGTTGAATGCATGAATATCTACATACAAAACACACAAAACAAAGCACAACTAACTTAATTTAATCATCAATCATACAATGTAATTATGACCAAAACGGAAGACTCAGTTACCTTTGTACAGACAAACATGTAGCAGTTCAGTTTATCACTGTTGTAGTCAGCTGCTCATGAGGTCGGCCAACAGCCTTTCCCATCTTTTCCATTTTTCCAGTGTCTGTTTAGGTTTTGGAAATGGAACAAGTATCTCACCCTCTAAACGCTCAGAGTAACATGTGTCTGAATTGCATGTTCCCCATTTAACCATCTTTTCTGATTATTTTTCACAAATTCCCTATCCCTTGGTAATGCAAAATCCCAACAACGTTGTCCTAGGAAAAGTGAGGGCAGTTCCAGAAAGTAGCCAGCCTAGGCAGCGGTCCATATCTCCCATATCAGAAACCGTCACTGCTCTGTGTTGACATGCTGCAGTGTGAGGGATTACAGGACTTCTCCCCCTCAGTTTACCTTTGAGTTTAAACTGTTAATGTGAAACAGAACTACTGACATAATAATAATAATAATAATAATGAATTCCATTTATAATGCACTTTTCATTAATAAAAATCTCAAAGTGCTAAATTCATACTCATTCATATTCATACATTCATACTAGTGAGATCTGATCTCCAACATTTTGTGACGTATAAACCAGCCTTTAGTGTAGAAAACAAACACTTGTGAATGAAATAGCACTATTTGGACTGGACATAAAAAAAACATGGTCTCTTCATTGTTAGAGGATTTTATAGAGCAGAGCACACAACACTTCACATTATGTCACTGGTTTGGACAATTTTTTCACAGTTTGGCTGATTTTAACACTCTTTATGTTACCTTCTGAACACATATTAGTCAAAATACTGAACTTCAAAATTTCCATAAATCCTTTAAAGAAAATATCATAATAATATGATTGGGATATGAACCCTATGAATGTTACTTTTTCTGTTAAATGATTTGACCGGTCAATAAGGTTTACAAATCACTAGAATTGTTATTCATTTACATTGACCAGAGTTAAGTTTAGACTCGTTATCTTTGTTTGACAGGTTTCTGTTCAAAAATGGCTAAAATCTTCTTCACTGCTAAAAACTGAATTTCATTTGTTTCAGTTAGGCTTTTAATAAAATTTGTTAAAAAATGGATGTGGTATAGTTTAAATCTTTGTTCTTATAAAAGCTAAGTAACTTACACTAGTGTTTGAGTAATATTTTGAGTTATTTCTTTCTTTCTAGGAATATCTTCAATATTAATGTGTTGTGCAGGTAAGTAGGGAAATAATGTACCTACAGAATAAAACAAAACACTCCACGCATATTCAGAGTGTCATAGAGCTGGCAGGAAGGACATAGACCAACCTTTGTTTCAAACATGATAGGAGGGAACAATTTATTATTTCTTCCTACGAAATGTGATGCAGTGGTAAAAGCTTGTCTTCGTCCAATGTCTATATAATAATCTATATAATGTGGACCATATATTAAAGAAAAAAATGTGTTTGTCTTATTTCCCATCCTGCCAAAAGAAAAAAAAGTTTAGAAGAGGATAATAAATTAAGTACAACAATTCAGTGAGTTGGTTTCTGGTTTATGTTGTGCATTCTAATCAAATGTACCAACATGAAAGATAAACTGTGGAAAAGATAAAAACATTAGCCATTCCTTCTTGAGTCAACACCTGGTCCAATTTGTTCCAAAGGACAGAAACTTTGCGGCGTGTCAGCTGGAACTCTGGCAGATCAGTTCTAATTATTTTGCTCCTTAGTGGGGAACTTCAGCCTACTTTCCAGCTCCAACCCACAACCATCCCTCATTTTCTGACACTCCACTGCAGCACAGTAATTATCAACTTCCTTTAGTAGCTATCTGTAATGGCTCTTGACCAATTAAAGTGGCTCAATAATTAGTTGTCTTGGAGAAAAGAAGGATGCAATGGGTAGGGTATTGGTGGTGGTGGGTGGTGGGGGGTGGCTCATTTGTTGCTTGAGGCAACCTTTGATATTATTTTTCAGAAAACAAGCAAGGAAAATAACACAACACGAAAGTGAGAAACTCCGATGATGTGGGGAAAAAGGAGCGCCGTATACTCACAGTCCTAAAACCTGTGCTGAAGCAGTCCATGAAATTGCTTCTCGATCTCGAGGTCATGTAACTCCAAATTATTGCAAGAAAAGGAAGGTGTAAAAAGGCAGTGAATGATAATCGGAGGGAAAACATTACTGTAAATGTGGGCAGACACTTCAGGCTTTTCTTGTGTTTGTGTTTATCAGGCGTCCACAGATCCCTGCGAGTGTAGGCGTCTGGGGTAATGGATTAGAGTGCTGGTGTGGTGTGCCAGTGATATCATGGTTGAGAAAAAAGTGCATGTTTTAGAGTTTATTTGTCTGCGTGTGCGGCCTGTGAGTTAGACTGTTACTGATATGCCCTCTGGCAGAGCAGTTCTCTGTGGATATAATTTGGTGCAACAATGATGGCAGACCTGGAAGTCTGAAAAACTAACCGGTTGGAAGAATTCAACATTACCCTTAGTTAGTGGCTATACAGATATGGGAACACTTTGCATTTTATATTCACCCAGGTGTACCAGCATTTCATTAAAACCTGGCAGGAACTGTTTAATACCTAACAACATTTCAGTTCTGCTTTAAAACTGCAGAAGAAAACAACGTGTTTATGTGTATTAAAAGAAAATCAGAGATATATTGTTAAAACTAATTACCGGTGGTCTTCTTCTCTTATGGCTCCTGATAGCATTTGCAGTGTTTTTAAGAACTTAGAGTATGATGCCAAACAACTTCAGTCATTTTCATTTTGCATTGTGGCTTTGCAGAAGCATATCACATCTGTAATGTCTTTAAAGGAGTGGATATTGCCTGCAGTCTTGAATACCAGAGTTTTAAATTAAGATTGCATTATGTTGAGGAATTAAATTGTTGCAGTCAAAACATGAAAATGACAGTATATGCACAGTTTAGCAAATATATGTTAGTCATTCATGTTGTGAATGACTCTAAGCCACTATCACTGAATCATACCACTCTTTTTGGTTAGCTTTAGCTGGATTAGCTTTGGAGGCAATCATAGTTTCTATAAAATCTTTTCAGTGGTTAATGTGATATTCTGCTAACAGACAATGTGGGTTAGTAAATGCCAAACACTCAAACAAAGATCTGGAGCAATGAGCAGTGCTCGGAGTATGTGCTGTGAATGACACTTGGCTACTACCACACTAAATTAAACTCTGTATTAGTAAAACTGATAGAGCTATATCCATTTTAGCGTTTGTTATTTAAGATCTGTTGGCTGGAGCAGGCTGTGGTGACACCAAAAGTTAACCATTTTAAGTTGTTCATCCAATTCATTCATTCAACCTTTATTTATACAGGCTAGCCTCGTTGAGCCAATGATTACTGTCTGAATGTTTCGTTCGTGGTTGGGAGGAACGCCCCCCCGATCTGAACCCGAGTGGTGTTCTGTTATTGGACTTCTGTGCTCGTCATGGATTGTCCATAACGAACACCATGTTCAGGCATAAGGGTGTACATATGTGCTCTTGGCACCAGGACACCCTAGGTCGCAGTTCGATGATCGACTTTGTTGTCGTCTCATCTGATCTGCGGCCGCATGTCCTGGACACTCGGGTGAAGAGAGGGGCGGAGCTGTCCACTGACCACTACCTGGTGGTGAGTTGGCTCCGATGGTGGGGGAGGATGCCGGTCAGACCTGGCAGACCCAAACGTATTGTGAGGGTCTGCTGGGAACGTCTGGCAGAGTCTCCCGTAAGACGGAGCTTTAACTCCCACCTCCGGGAGAGCTTTGAACACGTTCCGAGGGAGGCGGGGGACATTGAGTCCGAGTGGGCCATGTTCCGCGCCTCTATTGTCGAGGTAGCTTATCAGAGTTGTGGCCGCAAGGTTGTTGGTGCCTGTCGTGGTGGCAACCCTCGAACCCGGTGGTGGACACCGGCGGTGAGGGATGCTGTCATGCTGAAGAAGGAGTCCTATTGGGCCTTTTTGGCCTGTGGGACCCCGGAAGCAGCAGATAGGTACCGACAGTCCAAGCGGCATGCGGCTCGGGTGGTTGCTGAGGCAAAAACTCGGGCGTGGGAGGAGTTCGGAGAGGCCATGGAGAATGACTTCCGTACGGCTTCGAGGCGATTCTGGTCCACCATCCGGCGTCTCAGGGGGGGAAAGCGGTACGCGACCAACACCATTTATGGTGGGGATGGCGTGCTGTTGACCTCAACTCGGGATGTTGTGAGTCGGTGGGCGGAATACTTCGAAGACCTCCTCAATCCTACTGGCACGTCTTCCACTGAGGAAGCGGAGCCTGGGGACTTTGGGTCGGGCTCTCCAATCTCTGGTGCTGAGGTCACCGAGGTGGTTAAAAAGCTCCGCGGTGGCAGGGCTCCGGGGGTGGATGAGATTCGCCCTGAGTTCCTTAGGGCTCTGGATGTTGTGGGGTTGTGTTGGCTTACGCGACTCTGCAATATCGCGTGGACATCGGGGGCAGTTCCCTTGGATTGGCAGACTGGGGTGGTGGTTCCCCTATTCAAAAAGGGGGACCGTAGGGTGTGTTCCAACTATAGGGGGATCACACTCTTAAGCCTCCCTGGTAAGGTCTATTCAGGGGTTCTGGAGAGGAGGGTCCGTCGGATAGTCGAACCTCGGATTCAGGAGGAGCAGTGTGGTTTTCGTGCTGGTCGTGGAACACTGGACCAGCTCTACACCCTCAGCAGGGTCCTGGAGGGTGCGTGGGAGTTTGCCCAACCAGTTTACATGTGCTTTGTGGACTTGGAAAAGGCATTCGACCGCGTCCCTCGGGGGGTTCTGTGGGGGGTACTCCGGGAGTATGGGGTACCAGGCCCATTGATATGGGCTGTTAGGTCCCTGTACGACCGGTGTCAGAGCTTGGTCCGCATTGCCGGTAGTAAGTCAGGCTCGTTTCCAGTGAGAGTTGGACTCCGCCAAGGTTGCCCTTTGTCACCGATTCTGTTCATAACTTTTATGGACAGAATTTCTAGGCGCAGCCAAGGTGCTGGTGAAGATTCTCAGTCGTCTAGGACATGATGAAATCAAAAAAGGCGTTCAATACAGGATCAACTGGACTTTATTTGTTGCAGAAAACGTTTCGACTTCTGTCCAGAAGTCTTTTTCAATTCTGAATGGAAGCTGTGAGAACGAGAAGTTTTATACAGGCTTACAAGTCACGCACCAACATATGAAATTGGAAACTGAAATAACACCACAAATTAACTAACATGCCCATTCTATTTAAATTGACAAAACGACACATTCCAGCTTAACAAAAGGGGGTTTGTAACACATACATGTAAATTGAAAGATCACACCTAACAGTAGGAGGTTCCCTTGAGGTCTCTGTTAGAAGACACAAAACTGTATGTAAATTGACAAACAACACCTCCCAAACAACAACAGAGGCTGTAACCTTTTAGTCCATGCCCACCTACAGTGTGGGCCCGCCCCGTGTGCATATAAGTCCACCACACGGAAGGAACAGCCTTTTTCATCATTCACCGTTATACAGAAGACCTGTCTACACCTACGACTATGTCTACATCTACTCCGATAAGAAGAGTGTGCACGAGGTGCTACGGGGAATTCCTGCAGGACTTTGACCCGCACCTCGTGTGCGTGATATGTCTGGGACCTGGTCATGGTCTGGACCACTCCTGCCGCATCTGTGCTGATCTGCCCGCTGAGGTGCAGGAGCGCCGGGCCGCTCTGCTCGAGCTAGCCCAAAAAGGCGCGCGCCCCCGTAGGGACGAGTCTACGGGGGGGGAGTTAGAGGCCGTCCCGCAAGGGCTAGCCGGAGAACGCACGCGGTCACGGAGGGCTGAGTCCGTGTAGACCCAGGATACTCAGCCGGACGAGCCGGATTGGTCGTCCGATAGAGAGTACGACAGCGAGGCGAGCACAATCTACTCTCTCATCAGCGGCTTGGAAACTCCTGACGAGGAAGGAATGGACCCGGGGCCGGAGCCCCCCTCCTCGCTGAGTTCTTCTTCCATAGGTGAGCTGCTGCACGCACTCCCCGCCATCATCAAAGAGGCTGCAGTGACCGCAGGTGTGGATGTCCCAGTGCCGCCTCTGCCGGAACCCGACGGCATGCTGGGGAGGTTTAGCGCCACTCCGAGTCGACGCGTGGACCCAATATGGCCACGCTTCCCGGGCGTACTGAAGCACTGGACAGGGGGCACAGCAGACCCTGCAAAGATGAAGGCACCCCTGTCGGAGTACGCCCCCCGCAACGAAGGTGAAGGGTTTCACCGAGCAGGGTTTTCCGTCGGTGCCCCCCCTGGAGCTAGGCCTAGCAGATGTTTTTGGCGCCAAAGCGGCTAGGCTGGACCAGAAGCCCGCCCCACCCGGTAAGCTAGACCAAACAGAGCTACAGCTAGCTAACCGAGCGTACCAGAGCTCCATGCAGGCTGCAGCAGCAGGCAACAACGTGGCGCTGATTGCGTATCACATGTCCAAGCTGCTGGAGAAAGCTGAGCTGCCGGAGCAGCTGAAGAGCTCGCTCAGCACGATGGCAGACGTGATCCTGTACCTGTGCGGCGCCTCCACCGCCTGCCTGTCCCGCAACACAGGGTGGCTAACCATGATCCACCGCGCCATCTGGCTACGCCAGGCGCCGAACATGTCGGAGTCCATAAAGAGAGAGCTGCTCCAAGGAGCGTTCTCATCGGAGGATCTGTTCGGGACAAGTCTGAAGGACTTTAGGGAAAAGTCCAAGAAGGCAGAGGAAACGTCCGAGACTGTGAAGATGATGATTGCTGCTCAGCGACCCCCACGGAAGTGGAAGGACGATCGCCAGCAGAGGCAACAGTTCAGACAGTCCACGGCTGCAGCTGCCTCCAACAATGCAGCCCCCCAGAACCACCCTCCATACAAGGAGCAGCGGTATCAGAACCAGTACCAGAACCAGTTCCGCAAGCCGCCTGCCGCGCAGCAGTTCCAGAAGGGCGGTCGCCATCAGGGGCAGAACTGGTCAGGACAAAACTGGTCGGGGCAAAAACACCAGCAGCAGTACCAGCAGCCACGCAAGCGCGAGCAGAAGAAATGACTGGCTGCAGGGAGTGTGCATCAAAGAAGTTCTGTGTCTGATTTGTTTTCAATAAATCAAGAGAGTAAACAGAATGTGTTTTCTTTTGTGTCGAGCTCGTCCATGGGGTCATGTCGCCCTCTAGCGGCTCAGGTACGCACACTTCCCACCACTGATAAAAAGCTGGTCTCCAATAAACAGCTTTCTTCTTCACAACTTTACAATACCAGGTATTTCACATCCTTCAATGAACCCTCACAGCTGCAGCCAGATCATCTGCGCTGCAGCTCTGAGCGTAGCGGGAGAAAATGCGTCTCTCAGAGCGAACACGAGCCACCGCTGAAGCGGAGGGCAGTGTGTAGCGGAAGTGACGTTTTCCCTCCACGTGGGTTCACCTCCACTACAAGCTCGAGGGAGCCTGACTGTCCCTTTCCGGCCAGGGCTCCCGTGGGCCACTCACGTGGCGGAGGTAGAGCCCTCGAAATGGTTAATGACCATGTCGCGCGCGAACGATCACGCGCACGCGCGCCCACTGTCGGAGAGTCACGCCCAGTGGAGGGAGCTGTGCACTCTCGACAAGTGGATGGACGCGCTCATCCGCAGAGGTTATGCGCTTCAATTCGCTGCAAAACCACCTCCTTTCAGAGGAATATTAAAGACAGAGCTGACAGACTCAGAGCAGACCTCCTCCCTGAGGACAGAGATAACAGAGCTGCTGTCAAAGGGAGTGGTTGCCAGAGTACCGGACGAGGAGAAAAACACGGGGTTTTACTCCCGTTATTTTCTCATGACGAAAAAATCAGGCGGCTGGAGACCGATTCTCGATCTGTCGACGTTCAACAAATCGATCGTAAAGAGGGGTTTTCACATGCTGACAATGAAGCAGCTGCTGAAAAATGTAAAAAAGGACGATTTCTTCACCTCACTCGACCTGCGGGACGCTTATTGGCACATACCAATAGTTCCAAAACACAGGAAGTTCCTGCGCTTCTCCTTCGAGGAAGCTCAGTTCGAGTTCGAGAGGTTACCCTTCGGCTACTCTTTAGCCCCGCGCACATTTACGAGATGCGTGGGGACCGCACTCCAGCCGTTGCGCACAGCTGGAATGAGGATTTTCTTTTACCTCGACGATCTGCTTCTGTTAAGCAGCTCGAGGCAGGAGGCTGCAGCTCAAACCAAAGTTTTAGCAGAACATTTGTTAAAACTGGGGTTTTCAATCAACTGGGGGAAAAGTTCCCCCCTCCCAGATCAAAAGATTATTTATCTGGGGGTAGAACTCAACTCGTGCACAATGAGAGCTCGTCTTTCCGAGCAGAGAGCGCACGACCTGGCAACTCAGCTGTCGCGGGTCAGACCAGGAAAATTAGTGACAGCGGCGACCATCATGCGGCTTCTGGGGCTGATGGCGGCCGGTCACGTGGTCGTGGAGTTAGGTTTGTTGCATATGAGGACGATGCAACGCTGGTTTGCCCGCCTGCACGTGGATCCGGTGCATCAAAAGAGGCGGATGATCAGGGTTCCCCCCTCCGCGGAAGCCGACCTACGTCACTGGGGGAATCCTCTGACGTTGTCAGAAGGAGTCTCCATGACCACACCTACGTCTCATATCCCAGTCTTCACGGACGCTTCCCTGATGGGCTGGGGGGCGACGTGTCTGGGTCAAACGGTGGGGGCGAGGTGGCCAGAACACACTCGCCTCCATATAAACGTTTTAGAACTTCTGACAGTTTACAAAGTGGTGAAGCATTTTGCTCCCCTGCTTCGAGACCAACATGTACTGATACACACCGACAACCAGGTGGCAGCATCGTACATAAATCGACAAGGCGGTGTCCGCTCAGCCCAGCTGCTGGACGTGGCGAAGCAGCTCCTGCTCTGGGCTCACCAGAACCTACGCTCTCTGCGAGCAGTGTACATTCCTGGGGTTCTGAACAGAGGAGCGGACATCATGTCGAGGGGGGGGCACGTCAAGGAGACTGGGCTCTACACCCCGACATAATAAAACAGATCTGGTCCAGGTTCGGCCAACCGAGCGTGGACCTGTTTGCGTCACGGGAGAACGCGTAATGCACACTGTGGTTCTCTCTGAGCTCGAAGGACGACCCTCCTCTGGGAGTGGACGCTTTTGCGCACAGCTGGTGGCCAGAGAGACTACCAAAGGTGGGCAGATGAACGCTAGGGAGCGCTAAAGCGCTATTCCGCTTACAGTGGACCTAAACTTTTTGTCAGCGTTTTTGTGAATTGACTAACTTTTATAATTCATAAGCGGATTTATGCTATTTTTATTTAAAATGCAGTACCGCTAATAACTAATTATCTATCAGTAAAAACCAATAAACTTATTTACAAGCTCTTATGCTGCTTGTTTTACCTTTTTCCCCACCGTAAGAGCAGAGAGGAGGAAGGGTTGGAGGGGGGAGGGGGGCAGAGCGGAGAACAGACTGGATCTACCATGTAGGTAAATGATGCCGTTGCCTGGGGATCCCATCAGCATGAGGCCCCGGCCCCGCCGCGCCTCGGCCAGTCACCTAATTCCTAACATTGATCCTGCTTGTTAATGTACATTTAACATAAAAATAATTATAGTTACGATGAAAACAATCATTAAATAAGCAATTTAAAAAACGGTTGATTTCGTTATCCCCCTACTAAAAATGGACTATTCCATCTCGACAGCTTCCGGGTCAGAGGTGAACTCAGGGGCTAATTCCGTGGCTAGCTGTTTGCGCTGGGTACTTGGACAAATCCTTAGAATACCCAGCTGTTTCAAGACAAATTAACGCAGCCGGAGGATTCTATTCTGTGTTCTGTGTATACCACGCGACGGTGAGTCGTTATTTTCATGTATTTTAATTACTTTTCATTAAATCTGTTGACTACCATACCTATAGACGCTAACGCTGTGTCTGCCGGTTGGTTGTGGGTTACTAATGGAAATCCTTAGAAAACCCAGCTGTTTCAAGCCAAATTAACGTGGCCGGAGGTTTTTATTGTGCGTTTTGTGTCGACCATTCGACGGCGAGTCGTTAGTTTCATGTATTTGGGGGTTACTGTTGTATAAATGCGGTGGCGACACACCCGTGTATTTGAGATTTAAACGTGGTTTTACTGTATCTGCATGTAGATTTACTTTGCAAATAAATGAGTGTTTCTCCACACAAATGTTGTTTTCACTGCTGTTTCAAATACTGTACTTAAAATAACAGAACAAGCTGACATTAGACGTTATGATAAATGCAGTCACTCAGTGTACTGTATACGGCCCTTTAAAAAGATTTACTGTGAATTTTATACTATATGTACATGTCTTAACCACATTTTATTTCCTACAAGTAATAAAAAATAAATCATTAAATAATAAACTATAATATAATAAACTTTATTTGTATAGCACCTTCTACAATGCCTTGCATTGACCAAGGTGCTTAACAGGACAGAAAATATAAAAACCGGTACAATAAATCGGTGAAAATAGAATAACAGCAATAAAAAGGAGGCAATTAAAATAAAAATGCTACATACTAAAATACCAAAGTAATGATTGAAAGTGAGTTTTCAGTGAGTGAGTCACTGAAAGCATTTTTTAACATAAATGATTGGAGTCAGAGGCAGAAATTATTTAAAAATATGTCAGACAGCTTCCTTCCAATGACTTAAATAAAATAATAAAATACAGGTCAGGTTGAATGAAAATAAATTATTTAAAGTTATGCTGATAAAGACAGACATCTAGTGGTCAAATGGAGCAACACAGTATCTGAAGTTTTCCTTCCTCCTTGGCTTGCATTGCTTTCGTCATCTGCCTACCCATAATGCATTGCAGGGCACTTCAGTTTTCCAAAACAGTTAAAAATAACTTTATCGATGCATTTTTAATGAAAAATCTACAATAAACAAACAAAAAAAGACAAAGAAGCAGTCGAAATAGCATTCCACACATTAACCAACTTTTAAAATTTTGGACCCTGACTGAAAGTTGTATTTGAACAGATGACACCCAGAGCGAATCGCCGTTAAGAGGTAGGGTAAGGGGTGTATATTAATTTATACGCCTGTAGTTGGCAGTGTGGTGCAAATGTTGCACAACGTTGCCGGCTACAATTGTTGAATATAAATAGCGGATTAGATTAGCTTCCCCTAATTTACATAAGGCAATTGTGCATTTGAAATTGTGGACCTAAAAATATTAATAAGCGTTTTAGAAATTGTGGAACTAATTTTTTATTTAGCGTTGCCCACCACTGGAGACTACTGTACGCGTTTCCACCTGTGGCTCTCGTACCACGCGTCCTGGAGCGAGTCCAGAGGGAGAAGCTGTCAGTCATCCTGATAGCTCCAGAGCGCAAATACGCGCTGTGGTTCCCGGTCCTCCAGCAGCTGTTGTGGGACGAACCCCTGCAGCTTCCGTGGAGAGAGGATGCGCTTCTGCAGGCAGGAGGGGCGATCACGCACCCTCCAGAGATAGGCCAACCCCTGTGGGCTTGGAGGCTGAACGGAACCGTTTAACTCGTCTGGGCCTGTCTCCAGCCGTGGTAAAAACTATTCAAGACGCACGCGCGACGTCCACATCAACTGTGTACGCGTCAAAATGGGCAGCTTTCCAGCGCTGGTGCACTGAAAGAGGTGTCGAACCCACATCATGTGAGCTGAGATGCGTGTTGTCGTTCCTGCAGCTGTTATTAGATAGGAATTTGGCGTATAGTACCATTAAAGTATATGCAGCTGCTATTTCCTCATGTCATGAAGGTTTTGGTGACAAGACGTTATTTAATCAAACGCTGTTGAAGCGTTTTGGTGACAAGACATTATTTAATCAAACGCTGTTGAAACGTTTTCTGAAAGGCGTGCGCAGACGTCAACCAGTGAGGCATGACCTCTCACCTCAGTGGGACTTGTCCCTGGTTTTACGCGCCCTGCTCAAAGCTCCCTTCGAACCTCTGAACAACGTGTCACTGAAGTTCCTGTCACTCAAAACTGCACTCTTACTGGCGCTGACGTCAGCAAAGAGGGTGAGTGATCTGTGTGCACTGTCTGTGGCCCCATCATGTTTACAAATCCAACAAGATGGAAGCTCTGCTATTTTAAGGCCCAACCCAGCTTTTATGCCAAAAAACTTAAACAGTACGTTTAAATCAAGGCAAATTATTTTAAATGGGTTCCATCTTCCTCCTCACACTTCAGAGGAGGAAGCCAAACAACATTTGTTGTGCCCGGTCCGCGCGCTACAGTACTATGTGACGCGAACGACCAGTCTACGCCAGTCCCAGAGTTTGTTCATCCACTACAGGGACAGCTCTGTGGGGCGAGCTCTGTCATCCCAGCGGCTCTCACACTGGCTGTGTGAAGCCATCTCAGAAGCTTACAGAGTGTGTGGAGCAGAACCTCCTCAGACGCTACGTGCTCATTCTACACGGGCGTTAGCGTCCTCTGCAGCTTTACATGGCGGGATGACAGTAAGCGATATCTGTTTGGCGGCCTCGTGGGCCACGCCCTGCACGTTCATAAGACATTACCTGCGTGACATGTCAGGTCCCTCCATGACTAATTCAGTCCTGGGAGTTATGGATTAGCGGGGTAAAGTTTTTCATGTAGTGTTCTGCCACTCCACCTGCCTCTGTGCAGGATGTGTGAGTGTTGCCATCAGTCTCAGGGCTCTGGGACTGAGTTTGTTGTGTTGTTACTGACTTTTGATCCTGTCTGTACATAGCTTTGAGTCAGTTTTTGTCCCCCTGTTTGGGGTCGCCGCTGAGGCCTGTTCTGGCCTTCCGGCGTTTTGTTAAAAAAAAAAAAAAAAAAAAAAAAAACAATAATCAATGTTTGTGAGGCTGCGGTGCAGCTGTCACACGCCTGTTAGGCCTCAGTGCAGGCCTGCAGGCTTATCCGCCGATCACCAGCACCCTCCTCTGGTGCGTCGTGACGTAGAACGTACGGATGACGTATGAGGAAGGGCAGAGGTGTTTTGGGTGAGCAAGGACTTCATGCTTGGGCTGGACCCAATGGGGCATGGACTACATCCTGCTACGCCCTTTATCCAATAGGAGCTAAAGGGCGAACGCTATACGAAGTATAACGTTGGTTACGTATTGTAACCCCAGATTATACGAGTATAGCGGAGCCCTTTAGCTATGTGGGCCCCATTGGCTCTTGGACGGCTGAATGATAAGCTGTTCGAGGCTGTTCCTTCCGTGTGGTGGACTTTTATGCACACGGGGCGGGCCCACACTGTAGGTGGGCGTGGACTAAAAGGTTATTCAGTGCGATGTTTCCCTTACGGATAGCCGTGACAAATTGTCGCCCAACCCCACCTCGGCGGGGGAACGGAACAGCTGTACCCACCGGTGGGCGGACACAACGGAACTCGCGTGTAGTGCCAGTAGCTCGCAGCCGCTTCCCGTTTCGGGTCGTTGTCATGGTCTGCTACGTGGAGCTAACGCTAACAACAACGGAGGTGGATGGGAACCGGAAGTGCAGGATGTGGCCGATATTTTAACGGAAGTACGTCACAACTACCCGTGGCATATA